>JAVSCE010002534.1:0-30497 GCA_032199065.1 Smutsia gigantea | reverse complement strand
TCCATGCCTCCTTTATCATATATTAATTGACCATATATGGTTGGGTTTATATCAGGGCTCTCTAGTCTGTTCCATTGGTCTATGGGTCTGTTCTTGTGCCAGTACCAAATTGTCTTGATTACTGTAGCTTTGTAGTAGAGCTTGAAGTTGGGGAGCATAATCCACCCAGCTTTATTCTTCCTTTTCAGTATTGCTTTGTCTATTCGGGGTCTTTCATGGTTCCATATGAACTTTAGAAAGATTTTCTGTAGTTCGTTGAAGAATGCTGCTGGTATTTTGATAGGAATTGCATTGAATCTGTACATTGCTTTAAGCAGGATGGCCATTTTGACAATATTAATTCTTCCTATCCATGAGCATGGAATGTGTTTCCATTTATTGGTATCTTCTTTAATTTCTCTCATGAGTGTCTTGTAGTTTTCAGAGTATAGGTCTTTCACTTCTTCATTATGTTTATTCCTAGGGATTTTATTCTTTTTGATGCAACTGTGAATGGAATTGTTTTCCTGATTTCTTTCTCTGCTAGCTCATTGTTAGTGTATAGGAATGCCACAGATTTCTGTGTATTAATTTTGTATCCCGCAACTTTGCTGAATTCAGATATTAGATCTAGTAGTTTTGGAGTGGATTCTTTAGGGTTTTTTATGTACAATATCATGTCATCTGTGAACAGGGACAGTTTAACTTCTTCCTTGAGCATCTGGATGCCTTTTATTTCTTTCTGTTGTCTGATTGCCATGGCTAGGACCTCCAGGACTATGTTTAATAGAAGTGGGGAGAGTGGGCATCCTTGTCTTGTTCCCGATCTTGAAGGAAAAGCTTTCAGCTTCTCGCTGTTAAGTATAATGTTGGCTGTGGGTTTGTCATATATGGCCTTTATTATGTTGAGGTACTTGCCATCTATACCCATTTTGTTGAGAGTTTTTATCATGAATGGATGTTGAATTTTTTCAAATGCTTTTACAGTATCTATGGAGATGATATGGGTTTTGTCCTTCTTTTTGGTGATGTGGTTGATGATGTTGATGGATTTTCGAATGTTGTACTATCCTTGCATCCCTGGTATAAATCCTACTTGATCATGATGTATGATCCTTCTGATGTATTTTTGAACTCGTTTTACTAATATTTTGTTGAGTATTTTTCCATCTATATTCAACAGGGATATTGGTCTGTAATTTTCATTTTTTGTGGTGTCTTTGCCTGGTTTTGGTATTAGAGTGATGCTGGCCTCATAGAATGAGTTTGGAAGTATTCCCTGTACTTCTACTCCTTGGAAAACTTTAAGGAGGATGGGTATTAGGTCTTCACTAAATTTTTGATAAAATTCAGCGGTGAAGCCATCTGGTCCAGGTGTTTTGTTCTTAGGTAGGTTTTTGATTACCAGTTCAATTTCATTGCTGGTAATTGGTCTGTTCATATTTTCTGTTTCTTTCTGGGCCAGGTTTGGAAGGTTGTATTTTTCTAGAAAGTTGTCCATTTCTTCTAGTTTATCCAGTTTGTTAACATATTGTTTTTCATAGTATTCTGTCATAATTCTTTGTATTTCTGTGGTGTCCATAGCAATTTTTCCTTTCTTATTTCTGATTCTGTTTATGTGAGTAGACTCTCTTTTTTTCTTGAAAAGTCTGACCAAGGGTTTATCTATTTTGTTTATTTTCTCAAAGAACCAGCTCTTGCTTTCATTCATCCTTTCTACTGTTTTATTCTTCTCAGTTTTATTTATTTCTGCTCTAATCTTTATTATGTCCCTCCTTCTACTGGCTTTGGGTCTCATTTGTTCTTCTTTTTCTAGTTTCATTAACTGTGAGTTTAGACTGCTCATATGGGATTGTTCTTCTTTCCTAAGGTAGGCCTGTATTGCAATATAGTTTCCTCTTAGCATGGCCTTCGCTGCGTCTCACAGATTTTGCGGTATTGAATTATTGTTGTCATTTGTCTCCATATATTGCTTGATCTCTGTTTTTATTTGGTCATTGATCCATTGGTTATTTAGGAGCATGTTGTGAAGCCTCCATGTGTTTGTGGGCTTTTTCATTTTCTTTGCATAATTTATTTCTAGTTTCATACCTTTTTGGTCTGAGACACTGGTTGATACAATTTCAATATTTTTGAATTTACCAAGGCTCTTTGTGGCCTAGTTTATGATCTATTTTTCAAAATGTTCCATGTGTACTTGAGAAGAATGTGTATTCTGCTGCTTTTGGGTGTAGAGTTCTGCAGATGTCTGTTATGTCCATCTGTTCTAATGTGTTGTTCAGTGCCTCTGTCTCCTTACTTATTTTCTGTGTGGTTGATCTGTCATTTGGAGTGAGTGGTGTGTTGAAGTCTCCTAGAATGAATGCATTGCATTCTATTTCCCCTTTTATGTCTGTTAGTATTTGTTTCACATATGTAGGTGCTCCTGTGTTGTGTGCATAGATATTTATAATGGTTATATCTTCTTGTTTGATTGACCCTTTTATCATTACATAATGTCCTTCTTTGTCTCTTGTGACTTTCTTTGTTTTGAAGTCTAGTTTGTCTGATACAAGTACTGTGACTCCTGCTTTTTTCTCCCCATTAGTTGCATGAAATGTCTTTTTCCATCCCTTCACTTTTAGTCTCTGTATGTCTTTGGGCTTAAAGTGAGTCTCTTGTAGGCAGAATATGGATGGGTCTTGTTTTTTTATCCATTCAGTGACTCTATGTCTTTTGATGGGTGCATTCAGTCCATTTACATTTAGGGTGATTATCGATAGGTATGTACTTATTGGCATTGCAGGCTTTAGATTCATGGTTACCAAAGGTTCAAAATTAACTTACTATCTAAGAGTCTAACTTAACTCACTTAATATGCTATTACAAACACAATCTAAAGGTTTTTTTCCTCCTCCTTTTTCTTCCTCCTCCATTCTTTATATATTAGGTATTGTATTCTGTACTCTTTGTCTATCCCTTGATTGACTTTGGGGATATTTAATTTAATTTTTCATTTGCTCAGTAAGTAGCTGTTCTACTTTCTTTACTGTGGTTTTATTACCTCTGGTGACAGCGGCTGAACCGTAGGACACTTCCACCTATAGCAGTCCCTCCAAAATACACTGTAGAGATGGTTTGTGGGAGGTAAATTCTCTCAGCTTTTGCTTATCTGGGAATTGTTTAATCCCTCCTTCAAATTTAAATGATAATCTTACCAGATAAAGTATTCTTGGTTCAAGGCCCGTCTGCTTCATTGCATTCAATACATCATGCCACTCCCTTCTGGCCTGTAAAGTTTCTGTTGATAAGTCTGATGATAGCTTGATGGTCTGTGCTTTGTATGTGATCTTATTTCTCTCTCTGGCTGCTTTTAATAGTCTGTCCTTATCCTTGATCTTTGCCATTTTAATTACTATATGTCTTGGTGTCATCTTCCTTGGGTCCCTTGTTAGTTGGGAGAACTGTGCACCTCCATTGCCTGAGAGACTATCTCCTGCCCCAGATGGGGGAAGTTTTCAGCAATTAACTCCTCAAAGACACTTTCTATCCCTTTTTCTCTCTCTTCTTCTTCTGGTACCCCTATAATGTGAATATTGTTCCATTGGATTGGTCACACAGTTCTCTCAATATTCTTTCATTCTTAGATATCCTTTTTTCTCTCTGTGCCTCAGCTTCATTGTATTCCTCTTCTCTAGTTTCCATTTCTTTTATCATTTCCTCCACTGTACCCAATCTGCTTTTGATACCGTCCACTGTGCTCTTCAATGATTGGATCTCTGACCAGAGTTCATTCCTGAGTTCTTGAATATCTTTGCATACCTCCATGAGCATGTTAATGATTTTTATTTTGAACTCCCTTTAAGGGAGTGTCATGAAGTCGATATCATTTAAATCTTTCTCAGGAGTTGTATTAATAATTTTTCTGTGAACCAGGTTCCTTTGGCGTTTCATATTTGTATATGGCGCCCTCTAGTGCCCAGAAGCTCTACTCCCTGGAGCTGCCCAGCCTCTGAAGCAATGCTGGGCATCCCAGGGGAGTGGTATTGGTGCCTGGGGGGAGGAAAGTGCTGTTTCCTCTTTCCTGGCTGCTATGCCTGTCTCCACTGCCTGAACCAGTGTGCTGAGCACACAGGTCTAAGCCTCTATGCATTGCGTTTGTAGTTGCTGTAGACAGATCTTCCCTCTGGCTAGCCTAATACCAGGGTAGGGTTTGCTGGTTTGCCAGCTAGGTGGGGCTGACCAGGAGAAAGGCGCAGTAGGGTGCCTATCATGGAGGGGGTTCTTGGAGCTGTGTAGGCAGCCACGGAGCTGGAGCACCTGAAGATCATGAAAGCTCCCAACCTGCTGCACAGAGTGCTCCTGGACAATTTTGTCTACCTGTCCTTTCTCCTGAGCAGTAAGCTCTGTGCAATCTTGCCCCTTTTGCAGCCCTATTGCTAAGGGCTTCCTTGTTAGGAAGTTTCTCAGACTGCCTGCCTTTCTTTTGTCTCAGAGCAGCCAGATATGGATCCCTGCTTTCCACAAGCAGCTGGAATCTCAGTCTCTCCAGGAATTCTGCCTGTCTTAGCTTTCCAACCCCCTAATTATGAGAGTGTCATGCAAGCACCATGAAATGTGGGTTTGTGCTCCCAGAGCAGATCTCTGGAGTTAGGTATTCAGCAGTCCCAGGTGTCCACTCCCTCCCTGCTCCATTTCTCTTCCTCCCGCCAGTGAGCTGGGGTGGGGGCAGGGTTTGGGTCCCGCCAGGCCACAGCTTTAGTATGTTACCCTGTTCTGTTAGGTCTGCTCTTGTCTCTGGGTGTATGCTGTTTGGTGCAATGCTCTTTCTTGTTGCTCTTTCAGGAGTAGGTGTATCAGTTATATTTTTATATTATATGCAGTTTTAGGAGGAAGCCTCTGTCTCACCTCTCATGCCACCATCTTTAATCTCTAGAGAAGTAAATTTAAAACATAATGTTAGCTGGTAGTAACTTCTATGAATAAAATGGAGTAGAGAATTGTTGGGTCAGTGACTGCTTTAGATAAACTGATCAGAAATATCTTTCTGAGGAAGTAACAGATGAGCTGAGACCTAAGTAATGAATGATGAGAAATGGCTAGAAAATTACAGGTAGAAACTGTGCAAAAACCCTAAGTTGGAAATGTTCTGGGTATATATATATAGAATATAAAGAAAATCAGTGTGGTGGAAGTAGTAAGAGGGATGATGATGTCAAAAGATATTCAGGGGCCATATTATATGTATGGAGGGGTCCAAAATGTTATGGTGAAGAGTTTGGATTTAATTTTGAAAGCCTTTGGGGGTATTAAGTACGGAAGGAAAGGGGTCTGATTTACACTTTGCAAAGATGTTTCTCGGTGCTGTCCGGACGATGGACTATAGAGGTGAAGGCAGAAAGCCCCGTTATAGGCTATTTTAGTACTCCAAGAGAAAGATAATAGTGGATTGAGCTACAAGAGAAAGATAACAGTGGATTGGGCTAAGATGGTACAGTGGAGGTAGAAAAGTCTTTGGATACTGGGTATTTTAGAATAGATTAGTCAGAGTTTGATGAATTGGGTAAAGTGCATGCAGCGCCAGGAGTATGATCATCTTGTGGCTGTTATTCATCTTTGCTTTCCTACTCAAGTTCTGTCATTGAAATTTAATCTTCTTTTGGTCTCCATTGTTCTTATATTTCAATATAGCATGCTTTAGTGTGAATCTACTTTCATCAATTTTTCTGGGTACTCAGTTGTCCCTTTTAATATGGAAACTTTTTTTCAGTTCTGCGAATTTTCCTTAAACGATTTCTTTTATAATTTCCTATCCTCCAGTTTTTCTGTTCTCTTTCAGGAAAATCTATCATTCCTGTGTTAGACCTCCTGGTTTGATCTTCTAAATTAAAAACAATCTTATTTCTCGTTCTTTGTTTCTTTGGTCTAGTTTTTGTGAGAATTTCTCAACTTCATTTTCCATTACTTTTACTGAAGTTTTATTTCTTCTGTCACTTAAAATATCCAAGAGCTCTTTTATTTAATATTCATTTTTATAATATTATGTTCTTGTTTAATGACTAAATATCTTCATTTATATTTCTGATGATCTTAATATTTTTTAAGTTCTCATATGCTGGGAATCTTTCTCCTGAGTTGTTTCTTTCCCCTTGTTTTGATCTCCTTATTTTATGATAAAAATTTTAAAAATCATGTTTTTGAATCCTCGGATATTTGGTTCTACCTGAATGTGTCACACACACAAAAAAAGCTGATTAAAAGCTTCTGTCATGGTGGTCCCTACTATAAGATGATTTGGCTGGATTCTTTCTGTTGGTGAAACCCTAATTATTTTTAGATAATTTTCTATAAGGCTGGTCAGATTCTCTTAAATAACTTTCCAGTATTCTACCTGGGAGATACAAGCCTTGGCTGCAGGTTTCTGGGAACCAAATAGGAGAAGAGGGCTGGTGGTCTCAGTATGTAGTGTATAGCTAGATTTTTACAGAATCTCACACTTAGTTCTATTTGAGGCACCCAGTCCAAACACCTTCTATTTTAATTATCAGAGAATAAGTTTCTAATCTTCTGTGGGAGGGAGATAAGTATGGGAATACCCGACTGTGAAGAATAAAGGGGGGGATTAGGAGGCCTAAATACTTCTTAAACTATCTTTCAAACAATTCCCATATTTTTGGCTCCACTTTCACACTCACTTACAGAAGTACCTGATGATGCCACTTTCTGAGCCTTTTGGGAGTTCACTGGTACAAATTGTGTTCACTTTCTCACTGCTGGTTTAGGATTCAGGTTTGGTGGGTCTGCTAATCAGTTAATATTTGTTCTTTTGCTTTCTTTTTCCTAAAATGCTGTTTTCATACTCTTTCTTGTTTTTATTTTTCCTCATGGATTTGTGCCCCTAAAACAGTTCTTTTATGTTGTTTATAGATAAGAATGAACATCTAATCCACTGCATTTAATGGAAACCCTTCTTTACTTTTCATCATGAAATTTAATATTTATTGTAGCACTTTCATTATATATGTTTATATATATGTTTTTTGTTTTATGTCTCTGTCCACAACTATGCATGCTTTATGAAAATAATGATATTGTCTATCTTATTCACTATATATCCTTAGTGCTTAGGACATAATAGACACTCAGAAAATATTTGTTGAATAAATTAATATGATACATTTTTTATTTGGAAAAGTGGTATTTATAGTCATAACTTCTAATAGTGTTTTTGAGAAAAAAATGAATGTAATTGATATAGCCAATTAGTCAAATAAAATTGAGATAGTGACTCAAGAAAAAAAGGTATGTAAGACAAGATATATAATAATAACATAAGTTTTCACTTTTTCAATACATATTCCAGTTTTCATTTAATAAGGCCCACTAGCTGTGCATAATAGATTTATTTCAGAGGAGTAAGAAGAGCAAATGAAGACCAGTTCGCAAATTTTTGCAGTAGTCCAGATGAGAGAAGATTATGACCTAGGAAAGGGGAGAGAAAGAGTTGAACATAGTGAAGAGGAATTTAGAAGATAGAGTTAGAACTTGGTTACTTCTGGATATGAGAGGGTGGAGAAAGGAGGAGGTATGGGGTATAAAGGGTGGTTCCTAGGTTTCTGGCTAAATGCACACCCTTCACTCAGATGTTCAGACTAGCTAGCAGAGGACAAGAATAGATACAGGGAGACAAACACTGCTATTCATTTGCCCTGCTTCTGCAACTGTCCAAGTGTTTTCATTTGTCTACTTTACCTCAATATTTAGAAAAAAGGTTTTAGCCTGATTTACTCAGATTTCCAGTATTCTATTCTGCAGTTTCTATATAGTCTTAGCTAAATGATAGAGTAAATGAAAATCATTATTATTGTTTTTTGCCTGACACTACAAACTGCTAATAGCAGCATAGCCTAGTCTAAAGTGTATCAGTTGGGTGATTAAAATCTACTGACTTGGGAATGAGATGACCTGAGTTCTATGTTCAGTTCTGTCATTAAGTCACTGTGTGACTTTGCACAGTCATATAAATTCAGTCTCCTTATTTGTAAAATTAGGTTGATAATATTGTAACTGTACTGTTGCTAATCTATTCTTTGGGAAAGTAGAGAAGACAGCTAGAGAGATATAGTATTTATAAATAAGTAATGTGTAAATATGTTCTGAAAAGAAAGTTAGTGTTAGATGGTATATATATATAATGGCTACTATTTATTGAGACGTTATCATGTGCCTTGTGCTTCACCTATGTTTTCTTATTTAATCATTACAATAACTGTATGAGGTTAATGTTACTACCTCCTTTTTACAGACAAGAAAGGTGAGGCTTAGAGAGGGCAACCTGGCCAAAGTAACACCCCATTAGTGATAAATCCAAGGTTCAGACTCAAGTTTGTTTTATTGCAAACTCAATAAAACTTTCAACTTTATGATACGAACTTCTGTGCAGAGTGGGCTGCCTCTGAAACATGCCTGTGAACTTAAACTCATTGAATCTTACAAGTAGAATAAAGCCTGTAAATTGTCCAGTCCAATATCTTATTTTACAGATAAGGAAATTGAGGGCCAGAAAGGGGGAGATATTAGCCCACGATCAGACATCTCATTAATGGTAGAGCTAAGGCCAGGGATCATCTCTTCAGACAATCTGCCCATTGCTCTTTTTCATTTGGGGCCTGAAGGTAGGGCCTGATCCTAATCAACCCAGATGTCTAAGTGTCTAAGACCATCACTGATTTACTAATCTCACAGAGGTGTTAGGACAATAAAAGTGTAGTAATAGATCTGAATGGGATTTGGGTGAAAAAAATAGTGGCATTTTTTTTTAACATTTACTCAAACATAAGATATGATGAAGGAAAAGAGCCTATTTACATAGTAGCCTTTCAATTAGCCTCAGATTCCCTCAGGGGAGAATGATTCTGTGTTATGTGATGTATGTTGCTCGTGTTGAACACCACACAGTTGGTCCATGAGTGGCTATTTATATGGATAGAAGTCTAAGGGACTAAAAACTTCAGTCTTTCCAGAAGGAACAACTGAGGAGATGGGTGAAATGCTGAAAGTGTCCTAGATAAAAACAATAAGACATTGTAGGTAAGTTTAGTAGTATTGTGCATTTTGTTGAAATCCCCCCACTTGGAGTAGAGGGGACAGAACAATGGGGTCAGCCTTTCACTGAGAGCCAATGATTTTGGTCATAGAGTAAAAACTGATCTATTTTGATGTATCTGCCTGGGGCCTAGAATTGAAAAACTTCAGGCAGAGAGGCAAGATTTTCTTTGAGTAACTCTAAATTGCTTTCTACTTTATGTCTGCAAAGGGAACACACAATAAATTTGGGTAAGAATGTAGCAGGCAGAAATCAGAGCTGATGAATTCCAAGCTTACATAAACGAAGGTTCCCAATCCCAGGTGCTTTTGTTTTTCCCTCTCAGTAGACTTCGTAAAACAAGACAGATGTTCTGACTCCTCCTAACTCCTGTCCCTTTACTCAGAGAATTTGGAGTCTAGGCATGGCAACTTCTTTGTTGAATTAGAAGAGGATTTAGTGGGTTAGGATGTGAGAAGGAGAGAGGGTGAGGGACAGAGGGGCACATCAAGCAGATGACTTGTGTTCAAAGGAGATGTGAACGTGGAGGAAGCACAGAATTCAGTCCCCTGCAGTAACCACAAGCAAATACCATTCTTCCTTTCCAGAAGACACTGCAGGAACCCAATGTTCACAAGCTCTTCTGAGCCTGAGAGTTTAATCGCAGAGAATGATCAGAGCAAATGCTTGTTGGTTTGCCTTAGCACTTATATTTATATAAGATTGTTGACTTTTTAAAATGCTGGAACACGAGCAACTTTATTACATCAAACGTTGTGGATATCCAGCATTCTGAGTGCCTGTCTGACTTTTTTCAGGCACAGTCATGGTTTTATGTTGCTTCAGGTTGTTTCTCAAATATATTTCTTTTGGTTGTTTCTAGGATTACATAGCCATCCAGCCTATTAATACCCAGTAGTGTGTTTAGCCATCCCCCATTTATTGAACATTTGGAATCTTTCATGGAGTGTCTTCCAACCACTCCCTTCTTGCACCAAACTCTTCTCACCTTTTAAGGTCTATGGTCAATAGTACCTCCTTCATGAGACCTTTCATCTCCCCACCCCTCACCCCACTCCATCCCTATGGAATGAAGCAGGTGTTTCTTCTTTGCTCCTATAGCTCTTTGTCTTTATGACCGTGATAGAACATGTTATACATACAGCTGCCTTCCGTACTCTATTATGGGCTCCTCAAGGGCAGGGATGCACATAACTGAATCCCCTAAGCATATACCTTAGTGATTTACAAATATACATATACAGTAGATGAATACTTAAACAGCAATGTAGTGAAAATTTTTGCATAAATTATTTTCATTTCTTTTGGAATATATCCCTGGGGGTGTATTTCTGCAAGTGGAATTACTTTGGCAAAGAGTAATTACACATTGTCATAGTGTGTTCCAAAAGTTTCACCAGCAGTTTACAAGGTGAGACAGATAATAAACATTGCCACCAGGAATTTACATAATGACCTATTTCCTGGCGGTGGTGTTTATTATATACATACCTACTCAGATGGGGGGAAATGTGGTTTGATTTATATTATGCTGAGGTCACATGTTTTGTCATGTGATGATATACTCAATATGTTCTCTACTGTGCAGGTCCATTTTCTTTGACCATTCATCTAGAAAGCTTCATACAGTGATCTCATGTCTCATTATTTATTTATGTGTTCTGACTGGTGTGTTTAATTTCTGCTCAGTTGCATATATTTTCCCTTTCGTTGGCTTCCGTTTTGATCTTCACTTTATTATAATACAGTAGGCACAAGATTTTTAGTTATATATTTGAACACATCATCCTGGCTTTGATAATACCCTCCATTTTTTCAGTGGTTACAATAGGCAAGCAATGGTGTTCTGTTTTTTTTTCCTACTTTCACAGTGTAGATTTTTATTTTTAACTTTTTCATCATGAAATGTATTGAGGCATATGATGTGAAGTACACATTCAAATGTATTTCTCTTCTTATGGATACGGTTTCCCAACAAAATTTCTTTGTTAGTGCTCCTTTTTGTGTGTGGGTGTATATGTGTGTGTGTGCTTTCTAGCCAAATGGAGATGTTTTTATGAGTTTGGCTGTCTTTCTCTAAAATATGCTATTTTATTAATCAATCAATCAATTTTAGCACAATGCCAAAATTCTTTTTTATATATATGGCTTTATAGTAGGGTTTAAAACCTGAGAGGCCATCTACCATCATTACTTAAAATAATATTTTTGTTATCTTATTTTTCCAGGTAATTCACCAGGTAATCACGGTCATAAAGACAAAGAGCTATAGTCTATAAACTATCGTGTAGAATTTTTAATGATGTTTTAAATCTATACATTAACTTAGAGATTCTCATCTTTCTTATATTTTAGCCTTGCAGTTGGGAGCAAGGCATCTCTTTCCATGTATTCATCTCTTTCTTAATTTCTCTTATGATTTTATAATTTCCTTTAAATGCATGTCTTTTGTCATTGTTAACTTTTTCAGAGCACTCTTAAATTGATGATTTCATTCATTGCTTACCAGGACTCACAGCTGTAGGTCAGCAGAAGGATTTAGTTGCAGCCAAGCACGGCTGATCTATAACGGACTTTTTCCCCCAGTATTCATCAGAATTACCTTTTTCCTGGTAACATCTTTATTGAGTTATAAATCACATACCATACAATTCACACATATAAATGTGGGTACATTCAATTGTCTTTAGCATTTTCAGAATTGTAAAGCCTTCATCACAATCAATTTTAGAACATTTTCATCACACACACACAGAAATGCAAGAGTGAGAAAGTAAACACATGGAATATCAAATCATGGTAGACATTGAACTAAAAGAATGTTAAGTTCTTTGGCAGCCTACGTGTGAAAAGTTTTAGATATATTAAAAGTGTAAGTCCATAACTTTTACTTAAATCATATAGCTAATAAAAAACCCCAGAAAAAAAACTAACAAAACCCCACATACCTACCATCATTCCTGCACTACTCCTCAAGACCCTGGCAACCACTAATCTACTTTCTATATACTACTTTTTCTATAGATTTGCCTATTCTGGACATTTTATATATATGGAATCATAAAATAAAAAATAGACTTTTAAGGAGAAGCAAAAGCAACATTTATTGTGCCTCTAAATATCTGTTAAGCACTTCATATATTTATTTTTTAATCTTCAAAACAGTCATTTAAGTTAGGTAATATTATTTCCAACTTAGGTAAGTGAATTGATGGCAAAGAGGGTGAGTGATTTGTCCACCATCATAGGATTAGTATGTGACATAACCTGGAGGTTTTGAACAGATCTTTGACCAAGCTCCTTCTACCTTAAGGTAGTTAGGAAGTTTGGGAAATGTCCCTCTAATACTCTTGCTTCAGTAGTCCTCAGTGGCTTGCACAGAAAGCAAATAGCAATATGACATTTCTAACACTGTGAGGGCTGAAAGAGCAGAGTGGAGTGGAGGGGTTTGTATAGCACAGACTCAATGAAATATAGAAATTTGATTTTTCAGCTTCCTTTCATCTGATTTGGAGAATGACCAATGATCTGCATACAGTTTGACTCATAGAGCTATGGGAAATTAGAACTCAAAGCTGGAAAGAGCCTCAGAGACCACCTAGACTGACTGCATCATTTTATTAATGAAGAAACTCAGACCCAGGAGAAAACTGTTTGCTTAAGATGATACAGCTCAAATATAGTGACAGAGGATGACCTTTCATCTGTTTTTGCAAGAATGAATGTACCAAAGGTGAAAGTCCCAACCAGAATAACTGCAGAAAACAAGTTAAAGGGAAAGCAACATAGTGATGTGGAAAGGTCACGGAATTAGGTTAGGAGATCTGGGTTCCAATACCAGCTTTGTCACTAATTCATTGTGAGACATTAGACAAGTCACAAACTCTTTGAACTTCTGTCTCTTCATCTTCATGGGGGTGGAGTTTGGAATATATCATCTTTTGGAAGACTGCATTTATTACACACTTGATATTTTGTTGAATATGTAAATAAGGGGACTTTTATTTAAATTCTAAGTGTTATGTTATTTTTGGAAGATTCCCAGTGAGCTACATAACTGAAGAAATGAAAAGAGAGAAAACCAAAAATGTATTTAAAAGAACTGGTACTGTAAATTTACATGCCTCTAGGGAGAAATACATGAATACATTTTTTCAACATGAAAGGTTAATTCTTCAACAAATAAAAGGAGTGCCTGATTATTTCCAATAAACAAATATCCACAACACATTAGCCAAGTTAATAATGCACCCGTTCTGGCTACTATATTGACACTAGTTAATGCTGTGGCATGTGTGGATTGGGTATATAAAACCATCCCCTTAACAAAGGCTTAATTTTGTATGTTTATTTCCTTTGGGAAGAAAAAGCAATTCAACCTTATTTTAAGGAAAAAAGATTTCACCATGTTCTAAAGACTAATAGAGAGTCACTTATTCATTCAACTAATATTTATTGAGTGCCTACAATGCATGCAGACGTCAAGGAATAGAGTTATTCTAAAATGGGAAATTTAAGAAGTGATACAATAATGTGAAAATAACATTGAAAGCCTGCCTTTTTATGATTCAAGATACGGGAACTGCCAAGAGCTGTTTGTTTAAACCTTCACATGTTGAAACTTTCACAGTGGAGTGGCAGAGCAGATGATGTATGTGTAGGGGGTGAGTGGGAGGGCAAATAGTGCAGCTCTGTAAGCAGGAGCTGAAGCAGGCAGCAGAAAATGATCATATTGACGCATTCCTCCTCCCTCTCCCACCTTCCATGATGGAATAATAATAGAGATCCGTTCCATGTGTACTGTATCACCCTTCAGAGTTTACAGAGTGCTTTCACATTCATTATCTTATTTGATCCTCATGTCAGCCCTAAAAGAGAGGCCTAGAGGGTATTGTTTTTTCTGTTTTTAAGATGAGAAAATATGGGGCTCAAAGAGGTTAAGTGGCTTTTCCACTGCAGGACAATACAAATTAGTACCAGGACTAGAACTCATGTCTTTTGTCTGAAAGCAGTGTTCTTTCCATTATCTCCATTCAGTCCGTATTTTCCCCTTAAATCTCCCCATTGGAAGTATAAGTTGTGAAATGTTCCACTGGGAGGGATACTGTGCTTCAGCAGCAGCAGGAGTTAACACCACAGTATGAGTAAAGCAATAAGGTGTGCATGTTTGTGTGTGTGTGTGTGTGTCTGAAGGATGGTTAAGGGAGGGAACATAGAGATTTTACTTTAGCCAATCTAAGGTTCACTTCTGTTGGTTTAAAATGATGAGTATACATACACAATACCTGTGCTTAAATTGGTGAAATGGAGAGAAAAATAAGTAATGAATACAGAAACAGGAGTGGTCATAAAGGAATGAAGAAAGAATTCAGGAGCACCTGATATGTACCAGGTGTACTTACAATGTTTCTTTAACCTGTACTATTGCCCCATGACATGGGTCCTATTAGTACCCTTACACAAATTAGTAAACTAAAGCTTGGGTAGGTTAAGTCCTAAGTTACAGAACCAATGATTTCCTAAGCCAGTATTCAAATAGGTCCATTTGGCTCCTGAATTGGACATCTTAACTACTACACCAAATAAAGAACCTATGTTTTCTGGTGAGTTTCTTTTTAATCAAAGTTTGGAGAATCCTCTGAGTTCTCCTTGTCTAGCTTCTCACCAAATACAAGAATCACTTCTAGACACCCCCTCATTGATGGCTGTGCAGTGAACCATAGGGGCTCTGATTTAATTTATATTTTATAAATGGAAATGGATCTGCACGGATTTATCCTTTTCTTGCCTGGTGCTTCATCCAGGGCAAAACCCAAGCATTTATATGAGGCAGCAGGCCAGCATTAGAGGGAGCCTTTGACCACAAGAAGGAGAGACAGAGTTCATGCACTTAGCCTTAGGACCACCTAACTCCAGCCATTTTGTGACCTGGTCCTTTGCTCAGATGTATCTGACCAACGAGCTCTACAGGAATTCACAGAATTCAGTTTCCCACAGTGGCATTGCCTTTGCCTCAGCATGGTTAAAGGGACTCAGTCAGTTGATGGTCAGCTATGTGAATCCTTTGGTTGCTCTTTCACAGGATCCAAATGATACCCTCAGGCTTGAGTTCAGTTTCTGATGGCCATTTAGGGGCATTCTGGTTCAGAAAAAAATCTTCCAGGGAAGAGATGATCAAGGTCCTGAGAAACCCTCCACCGACCAAGCAGAACAGTAAGTATTGGTGACTTCTACTATTTCATAAATATTATCACGAATACTTAAGGGGGGCTGTTGTCAAGATGAAATCAATTGACATATTTGCCCTACTATTACTTCATCTGCAATAATTCTTTGGGCTTGGTTTGGAAAAGTGAGAAAGAATAAGATGGAATTCCATACCTAAGTTTTCTAAGAATTTGTAGACCTGTATCAGCAAAGAACACTTCTTGATAACACCTGTTTTCCTTCTCCCTCAAATACTCATTCCTTCAACAAATTTTAAGTGTCTTTTGCATCCTAGGCATTTACTCTCTTCCTTATCTGTGTTCATTTTGCTCTATGCATTTTCTTTACCTCTTGTTTTCCTTCTCTTTTTTTTCTCCCATATTCAGTCTCAGTGTTATGTTTCAGAAATGGTGCTATGATTTGAGGTGTTCAAAGTGAGAATCTAGATGAGGAGAATGGTTGGAGAGTGTTGTGGATTTACGCATTTTGAGTGAGACTGTTTTACCCATATCATCCATTTTCTATTATTTCCTCACTTAAAGCCTGTCTGAAGAGCTCTTAACTAGTCAAGAATAATACCCAGGTTGTGTCAATGGAGAATTCATCTATAGAGACTGACTTCACCCTTCTGGGTATGAGAGATAACCCTCAGCTTGGGTTTCTGCTATTTGGAGTCTTCTTCATTGTTTATATTGTCACTGTGTGGGGTAATCTGGGCCTGATAGTACTGATCAGAGTCAGTCTCTGCCTCCACAGCCCATGTATTTTTTCCTCTATTTGTCCTTTCTGGATGTCTGTTTCTCTTCCGTCATAATCCCAAAAACTTTAGCAAGTTTATTATCTAAGTTGCAGGCTGTTTCTTTCCTTGGATGTTTGACTCAGATGGGCTTGTTCAAAATCTTTGCTTCTGCTGAATGCAACCTTTTGGCTTCTATGGCCTGTGACCGCTACACTGCCATCTGTCACCCACTGCTTTACTGTGTCACCATGTCTAGAGTCTGTTGTCTGTCTCCTCTTGGTAGCAGGATGCAACCTTGGTGGATTAGTTAACAGGGTTTCTGTGACAACTTCCATTACTATCGTTCTGCCAGCTACATGTCCTTCCCCAATTCTGTGACATTCTTTCACAGTTGGCACTGGCTTGCTCAGACCCCTGGGTCACTCAGATATTGCTCATTGGCTGCAGGGGAGTCACCCTGGTGGTCCTAGTCTCCTACATGTCTATCCTCATGACTATCCTGGGAATTGCTTCAGCTTCCAGCAAACAAAAAGCTTTCTCTGCCTGTACTTCCCACTTGGCTGCTGTTGGCCTGTATTATGGACCAATGAACACTTACTTGCAGCCCTCTCAGTGTGGATCTCAGGGAGGAAAACAGATGGTTTCAGTGTTTAATACAATCATGATGCCCATGTTAAATCCTTTCATCTGTAGTTTGAGAAACTAGGAAGTGAAAGTTGCTCTATAGACAATATTGAGGCAGAGTCCCTAACTTTTCATTCTGTGTCTCAAGAATGTAATATGTTCTATGAAGACTTGTTCACAGTTTTTACACAGTGTTTTCTTTGCCTGCAAATGAAACCTTGTTAAGAATAATAAGTGTTTAGAAGTAGTTATTTAGATAAATAGCAACACAATAGGAGGCAATTTTGTAGACAAAATAATGTGTATTTTCTGAAACAACTGCCTGATATTTTAAGAGAGGGAAATATGTATGTGGCTCTGAAAATGTCAATCTAAGCTGTGAACTGGTATAACACTAATCATGAGTTAAAATAATTCCAAGATAAGAAGGTTAGAAGACAATATAATTGGACTATAAGTTATCCAAGAGAATATGGATGCCAACTGAGATGCAAATTCCTTTGCTTATAGCGAGAATTTACTTGGTGTCCCTTAGGCTGGATTAAGTTCAGTCTACATCTTTTGTAAGGATCAGAACACTCCTAGATGTGTGTTACCCAAATGCTATACATTCACTGCTTCTGTGAGGCTGTAAAATGTGAGTCTATATATGAATTCATATATGCAGTTATTGAGATTTGTAGGGGTAGATCTTATTAAAGAGAGTGATACTTGGCCAAATAAGAGATTAAGTTCACTAATAAGAGTAGAATTTGAAGATCGTTTGTAAGGGACAATTGATCATTGATTAGTGGAAATGCCAGGCATGATTTACAGCAATGATTTTTTGTAAGCAAATTCTGAATGGTCTTGAGCCAAGTCCATCACCATTTCTGAATATACATACTTTCAACAGGCAACACAAGAATAAGTATAACCCTAATTAATGTATGAGTCTATGATCAGTCCTCAGAATTTGTAAAAATGCATGAAATTTGTGGATATTGCTATCTTGTCTAAAATTGAATACCAGGCTATCCATAAAAGTACACAATCTTATATCTGGGGAATGTAAAACCTTAATATCTTCCTTTTATAGATGAGGAAAACGAGGCTTAGAAACAAGAGAAAGTGACGAGTATCAAACAACAGGCTGCAAAGAAAAACAGAAAGAAGTATTTAATCTAGGTCAGATGCAATCCTGGGCCCCTAAGAATATAGTTTTGCTTCTGTCTCTATTTGCAGAAACTGTCTAGCCTTAGTAGCCACCTGCCACTGACTTCTAAGCTCCAGCTGTGAGGGAGTGTGGTTTACCTGGTAGCCATGGGAAAACCAATTCCCTTAGAGCTCCAGATCCATCCAGCCATCATTTGGAACCTCCACTTGAAAGTTCCTAAGGCACTTCAAATTTAATGTTCAAAAATGGAACTCTTCTGAACCTGCTCTTCCTTTTCCCTTGTCCCCTATCTAAGTGAATGGCATCGCCCAGTCTCTTAAACCCAAACCTGGAGTCAGTCCGTGATACCTTCCTTTCCCTCAACTCTTTACATTTAATCAATTACCAAATTCTGTCAATACTCCCTCCCAAATACCTCTGGAATTAGTTTCTTCACCACTGCCACTGGCACTGTTCTAGATCATGGCACACTCCTTTCTTGCCTGTATTAGCAAAATAGTATTTTATCCCTTCTCTCTGAATCCACCCTGGATCCTATTAAATCTGCTTTTCACAAAACAACCACAGTGGTTTAAACGCAAATCCGACCAGATCAGCCTTCCACTACCCTCCACGCTGCTTAAAACTTTTCCATGTCTCTCTGCCTATAAGACAAATTCCAAACTCCTAAATTTGGCAATGCAAAGCTCTCCATGTGTTTTCTGTCCAAGTCCTATTCATTTTTTAAAGTCCAAACTTAAATCCCGTCTTCTTTTCCTGACAGATTTTCTGGACGTTTCAGATGGAAGTGAGTATTCATACCCTGTTTTCCCACTGTACTTTGCATCCTTATTGTAGCATTATGACACTTGGCCTTATACTAAAACAGTCTGCATTTTTCAGAATTTCTGTTTTGCTCACCTACCCTGAAAACCTTTGTAAAGATGGAGCCATATTTGATTAATTTTTTCATCTCCACCCAAGGTCTAACAGAGGGCCTAGGACCTGGTAAAGCCTCAAAAAACATTAGCAGAGTTGAAATTCATTCATAACTAACCTTTTTCCTTATTCGGTCCATTTTGCCCACCAGGCATTGTTATATGATGCTGTATAGGGGAGGAAAGGTAGAAAATCTTATCTCCTGGGGCATGAGCTTCTAGCTGAATTTCCTGGCTTTGCAGATGTTTTTATTTGACACTCAGCCTACAGTAGGACACCTGAACCTCCTCTTTATTGTAATTATCTTTCAGTTCTACACCACTCTGCTGTTGGCCCTCCAATCCCTTGTCCTCCCCGGATTTCTGTTCTTCTCTGGTAACTGGTAACTTCAAGCACATGGCAGATTTCTTCCTGGAATAAAGACAATCCTCTTTGTGCAATTCAAGGTTAATGGCTCTCAGAATCAGAAGTTGGACGTAGGACCCGAAATGATCATCAAGAACGATAGTTTTCATTTTTGAATTGGAATTATTTATTTAAGTGAATTTCAATGCAGATCAAAAATGCATAACATAAAAGTGGGACAGGTTTGGCTGAGAAAAGTTTGAGGCACCTACAGCTCCATTGCCTAACACTCCTTTCTCTTTGAGGCAGCTCTCTAGGAACTCAAGGACAGTCTGAAAACACTCAGTTTTTGTAAGACTCTTTTCACATATAAGGAATTAGTGTTTCCAAGTGGGAGCAATCAGCTAGTCAGTGGTACAGGCAGATTTAGAATTCAGGTCTTCTGATTCGTACCACAGAATATCATTTACTAACACATTCTCTTAGGTCCCTCTCATGATGTGAGATACTTAATGCAGCTGGGAGGGTGTGATGAAATAGGTTTTGTGAGACTGAACTGCAAATACTAACTTAGCATCTATCTCCTTGGCAAGTAGAAGTGTCCCCTGTCCTCTAAACAGCCCCAGCAAGACTACAGACAGCTACAACCTCATCAGCTTTTATCATTTCTATATGAGAAGTGGTGGATCTCAGGGGATACCAAAATACTTTAGTAATAGACAGTCCTTAGTGTAAGGACTGGCTACATAATTTGTAGGCCCACTGCAAAATGTAAATATGAAGTCCCTTGCTCAAAAAGCAGGAAAAAGTGCCATTAAAGGTATTCCAATATAAATTTTCCCCTTTCTACTGAAGTCTCTCTTTCGAATTGTCACTGTTTTAAATTTGCTATTTAATGTCATATCCTCTCAGGCACAGGGATACTTGTGGGGCAAGGACAGACCCTCGTCGCTGCCCAGCAACCCCACCCTGTAACTCGATGCATGTGTGTGTGCTCCACTGGCTGCTGGGTTCCTCATCCCACCAACTGCTAAACAGATGCATTATACCCTGGTCAGGTGACCACCCAGGGTATGGCCCCCTCTGTACCAGGATGCACTAGGCATCTGGATCAGAGTGGGCATTAAACCCCACTGTGTCCTGAGTCTCAAATGCACCATGGCACTACTACCCTGGAGCCAGTATGGCCATCACCACATCCAACCCTAAGATATTGGGGGGCACATGGGCCTGACCCCAATTCTCCTGGGCCTGCCTAGGCCCCTGAGTGTGGAGGATTGCATTGGCCACTGGATGGATAGGTAGGAAAAGGGTGGGTAGGGCCCTGGGTACTAAGCAGCAGGCGAGTAGGCATCCAAGAATCTGTCCCAGGGAGGTAGATGGCAGTGAAAGGTGGGACTGCATGCTAGCAGAGACTCCAAGCTTCCAGTGTATACTCAATTGTGCCATCACATTTTGGATTTCACTTACAAAGCACAAATTCAGATTATTAAAAATTTAGGCCACTGGCATTAAACCCTAAGTGCAAGGTCCTTCTGAGTTCAGGGCCCTTTACCACACCACTGAACACATATCCATAAAGCCAGTTCTACTTAGAGAGATTTCTTTTATCTTTACCAGGCAGTATAGTGTAGTGGTTAAGAATACAAGCTCTGAATCAGATTGCCAGACTTTGAGATGCACCTCTCTTACTTCCTGATTCTTTGAACTTAGATAAATATAAGTTACATAACTTTTCTATTTCTCAGTTTCTTTATATGTAAAATAGGGATACTAAGATTATCTACCTGCTAAGGTTTCTGTGAGATTTAAATGAGGCAATGCATGTACTTGGTTAGAATAGTGTCCAGACATGCTCAATATATGCTCAATAACTTTTTATTATCATTTTTGTTTCTAGGATTCTACACTTTTCAGATATCCAATACAGGCATCACGTATTGTTTACTCCGGCTCTCCAAATGGTATTTACCCAGCTTCCACAGCATCCAGCCAGACTTTAGTCTCCAGTGGCCTCTCAGGCTTAAGGGCAACTCCACTGGATCTGTATTGACTAAGTGAGCCCAGTCAGGTGTTACTGGTGGAGTTTAGCTTTTTCTTTCACAGACCAAGGACCCATCTAAGCCAGTGTGAGGCCTTACTGTACTGGTCTCAAGACTGCCAAATTCAGCCTTGGGGACCTCACATACAGTTCTGCTGCTTCTCCAAACGGCTCTCAAGAAGAGGATATCCTTATTGTCCTATAAATAGTGGCTCCTGGTTATTGGGTTAATGGAAAAGACTATACAAGGCAGTCTCTGCTGTCCCCATCTCAGTCCTGCTGCCCCAGAGCAGCCTGTAGGGGCATGCACAGTCAAAAGCACTTGGACTCAGAACAAGCTTTGAAACCAGTGGCGTCTAGGCCAGCCCCTCCCAGTGAGGGGATGAGGGATGGGGGGTGAAGGGGCACCTCTCTAAGTTGGGGCAGCAATTCTGTGCGCTCAGGCATTACAAGAGAATAACTACTGGTCTTGATCTGCATCTGCCTCTCCTTTGCAGGAGAGGCTGAGCCTTGCTATCCAGGGAGCTCTCCGCATATCTCCACACCCTCCATGCCACCCCCCACACACTCTGGCTGGGCTGCAGTCAGCCTCACTCGGGGGTGGGCTTCGCCAGCTACTGTGGCTGGGGCATCTCTCCCGGGCACTGCTCTAGGTGGTGTTCAGGGCAGCATAGCTCTTGGGCTCTCCGACTGAAGGATCCTGCTGAGGTAGTCCTCAGCTGCACTGAGCTCAGCCACAGCCAGTCCTTGGGCTGCATCTGGGGGCCTGAGCGAGTGTGCAGATATGGGGGAGGTGTAGTTCTGGGGGGGCCCAGTGACAAGATCCTATAGCCCGAAAGGCTGAGCAGCAGAGTCCAGCTGGCTGTGTGGTTCCCAGCTATGGTCCAAGGCAAGCACAGCTTAGGATCCCTTGGCCCAGAGCTGACACTTCTGTGAGCCACTGGGGCTTCTCGCAGGGATCTGCTTAGGGGCATCCTGTTCATGGAAGAATGTCCCAGTCTGGCCTCCTGGATATTGAATGGCCCGCTCCCCAAACCCCCATGGGTGAGATGAACAGGTGGAAATAAACCTGCAGTCTCTGCAAAGCTCCTGGGGCTGGAACTAGCAGAGGTCTATCTCACACTGCACAAGTGGAGTTCTGGGACCCAGAGTACTAGGCAAGGGTGGTAGGGACAGACACTAGGCTTCTGAAGAGACAGAGTCCATTTTGTATAACTTTGAGAATATGGCTAGTCTGGGGTGAATGGAAAACAGAAATAAGCAAGTCCATCAACAAATATTTTCTGAGTGCGCATGTCATGTACAAACCTATTCCTGACAATATAGCAGTATAGAGAAGAGAATTGGGAGAGAGGTGGGAGATGCCAAAGGGAAACAGGAGACATGGCCCTTTCTCTTGGGAAGCATAAAATATGGGCCCCAGAAAAGAAAATGTTTAAGCACTTGAAGAAAAGTTTAAATAGAAGTTGGTTTTATTTTATGTTTTTCCTGAAAAGATATGTAAAATGACCCTTTCAAACTCAGTAAGTTCCCGCTGACTTCCATTTTAATTTTAGATATATGGTGCTACTTAAAAAAATGTAACCTCAATTCAAAACAATTAAACACCTCTTCCACACAAGCTGGTTAACCCTGATAGCTAAATTAATTATCTAAAGTTACTTTTTTCCTGATTATAAAAGAATGATATGTTCATTACTGAGAAATTGGAAAATATATAAAAGTAAGAGAATATATAAATCAGCACCTAGAGAGAACCATTAACACTTTGATATATATCCTTTTAGCCTGCTTTTTAAAACATGTATGTATTAAAATAAACATATTTGTAGCAGAATAATAATATATTATTTTGTACCATGTTCTTTTCATTTAAAAATATATTCAAAAAAATATGTATGTCAATAGCATTCTTCTTCTTGAGTTTAATGATTATATAATACCCTGGTATGTGGATGAACCCTCATGACTAATTGTTAACAAAGAACTTTGAGAAGACTGATAGAACATATATCTAACAATAGCTTCTATCAATGCACTCAAAGCGACAGATGAAATACACAATTTGCAATGTGACAGCATTTTGTAAAAGCATAAATATGAACCTAGGCTAAATGAAGTTACTAGGAAGAAGTTTTATCTTCTATGATCAAATCTCATATAAACACAAAGGTTTTAAGTGAAACTTTCATTTGAACAGGTGGAAAAGAGAAAATGCTGATATCCTGAAATATTTTACCAGACGTTTTCTCTCAGATTATGGAGTTGAATGTGCATATTATCTTGGTGTATAGCATTGAAACCAGCCAGTGCCAGACCGGTGAGTGTCCATCATAAGGACAGAGGCAGAGGGTGTATGTAGTAAGGGGGCAGGAAAACACCCTGGTTCTATAACCTAGGCTGAGAGCGGTCAGGTGGGAGGCCAGGGCAAGAAGGACTCGTGCTTGCCCCAGAGCTGAGAGTCTTTTGCGGATGGTAAGCATGATGGGTGTTTATGGATACAGTGCAGAAGGCATTTAAGGCTTCCAACTCACAGGGGAGAAGGGGAAAAGCATACCAGCTTGACCAAAGGGGTGTGACAGAAGAAGTGGTCAGTAGTAGACAGTACAGAATAGAAGGTAGCACATCAGAGCTGGGAAGGACACTGGCCGTGGGCATAGTAAGTGGAGAAATCCAAGCAGGACAGAGAAATAAATGGGCACTGATTCAAATGAAGATGATTAGCCAATTTCCCTACTACAGTGATAGCAGAGAGAAGTTTTGAGATGCCAAAGAGAAGGATTAAAATAAAGGTAATTTTGAGAAGGAAGTCATCCCTAGGAGAAGGAACTTTGCCATCACACTGAAATTTCTTTCCATAGTTCCCCAAAAGCATCTGCAAAAGACATCCTAAGACACAAACTCAGGGATCTGACAGATATTCTGGTTCAATTTTCTAGTTTCAGTTCCTAAAACTCTTGAGTTGTCACAAAATCAGGATAGGCAATTTGCAGTTATCCCAAGGGGCTAAACTAATTCACAGCATTTAAATTCATTTAAAGCCATGCTTAATTAACATAATATTTAATTCTACTTTAATTACTTCTAAGAACCCACATATTGCTTTGGGGAATTAGTAAAATTAGACAGAATTAGTGTGTCATAACATGAAACATGTTGGGAATCATTAGTCTGAACATCTGGATGATGGCTGTCTCCTTTCTACTTGATAATTGCCAGGATTAAAAACCATATACCTACCCACCCATTCTTCTACCCACCTCCAGTAGGTTTTGTCTTGAGATCTGAGACTTCTTTTGTTTGTCCAATAATATTCACTTATCTTTAAGCCTCTGATCAAGCCAAAGGCAATATAGCCGTGGTTTCTTCATCTATAACACAGACGTAACCACGATTTCTTTCATTCTGGATTATTGTGGCAGCTCAGTAAGATAATGTACACAAAAGGTGTTCATTAAAAGTTGCCATTACTAGTAAAACTTAAGCATAGGGGAAATGACATGTAGTATGTCCTCATTTATTTCATGGAAGAAAACAGGAAGCAAAACAATAATGGCCACATTCAAGAGAAAATTTTGGGAAGTTTTGCAACTCATCTATGAAAAAAGACCTAGCGGGTAGTTGAATTGAAATTCTTCTTAAGTGAAGGGTATGATTTCCATGTTCTTATTCACAAGACACAAACACTCTGTAATATCTAATAACATCCATTAAGCCTGTGACGTTTGGGTTACAATCAGCATCTTCAAATCCAGGAATATAATCAAGGCATCTTCCAAACCATGAAGCTCACATGAGTGGGAAATCCCAAACAGGGAGAAATTGGACCTTATATGAGCTGTTTTTTACTTCTTTATACCTGATTGGAGGTGATAGGCAAGGTGGTGGCATATAGGAGAGTTTAGCTTCAATCCAGGATAAAGGACAAATCATCCTTTTTTCAAGGATCAAATATGAATTACCATGTCTAGTACCTAAACTGGGATTGTGTTATTTCCACTTCAATAGAGAAAGGATAATCTCATTACTGGTGTATAGGAATGTGACAGATTTCTGTGTATTAATTTTGTATCCTGCAACTTTGCTGAATCCAGTCATTCATTCTACTAGTTTTTTTGGTGGAGTCTTTAGGGTTTTCTATATATATGACATCATGTCATCTGGAAATAGTGAGTTTAACTTCTTTTTTACCAATTTGGATGCCTTTTATCTCTTTGTGATGTCTGATTGCCATGGCTAGGACTTCCAGTACTATATTGAATAAAAGTGGTGAGAGTGGGCATCCTTGTCTTGTTCCTGATCTTAAAGGTAAAACTTTCAGCTTTCCACTGTTATGATGTTGGCTGTGGGTTTGCCATGTACAGCCTTTATTATGTGGAGGTATGTACCCTCTATACCCATTCTGTTGAGACTTTTTATCATGAATGGATGTTGAATTTTGTCAAATGCTTTTTCAGCATCTATTGAGATGATCATGTGGTTTTTATTCTTCTTTTTGTTAATGTGGTGTATGACTTTGATTGATTTACAAATGTACCATCCTTGCATCCCTGGAATTAATCCCACTTGATCATGATGGATGAAACTTCTGATGCATTTTTGAAATATTTTTGCTAATATTTTGTGGAGAATTTTCACATCCATGTTCATCAGGGATCTTTGTGTAAAATTTTCTTTTTTTTTTGTAATATCTTTGTCTGGTTTTGGTAGTAGAATGATGCTGGCCTCATAGAATGAGTTTGGAACTATTCCTTCCTCTTCTACATTTTGGAATACTTTAAGAAGGATGGGTATTAGCTGTTCTTTAAATGTTTGGTAGAATTCAGCTGTGAAGCCATGTGAACCTGGACTTTTGTTTGTTGGGAATTATTTGATTACCAATTTGATTTCATTGCTGGTAATTGGTCTGTTCAGATTTTCTGTTTCTTCCTGGGTCAATCTTAGAAGGTTGTCTTTTTCTACGAAGTTCTCCATTTTTTCTAGGTTGTCCAATTTATTGGGCTATAATTTTTCATAGAATTCTCTAATAGTTATTTGTATTTCTGTGGTTTCTATTGTGACTATTCCTTTTTCATTTCTGATTTTATTTGTGTATTCTATCTTTTTTTCTTGATAAGTCTGGCTAGGGGTTTGTGTATTTTGTTTATTTTCTCAAAGAACAAGCTCTTAGCTTTGTTGATTTTTTTCTATTGTTTTATACTTCTCTATTTTATTTATTTCTGCTCTGATATTTACTATGTCCTTCCTTCTACTAATTGTGGGTTTCATTTGTTATTAATTTTCTAGTTTATTTAATTTAAAAAAGTTTAGATGGTTTATTTGGGATTGTTCTTATTTGTTGAGGTAGGTCTGTATTGTTATGTACTTCCCTCTTAGAACTGCTTTTGTGGAGGACCTGAACAGACATTTTTCCAAAGAAGAAATACAGATGGCCAACATGCATATGAAATATGCTCCACATCACTAATCATCAGGGAAATGCAAATCAAAACCACAATGAGATATCACCTCACACCAATTAGAATGGCCACTATCCAAAAGACAAGAAACAACAAATGCTGGTGAGGATGAAGAGAAACAGAAACCTTCCTACAGTGTTAGTGGGAATGTAAATTGGTGCAGCCACTGTGGAAAGAAATATGGAGTTCCTCAGAAAATGATAAATAGAAATACTATATGATTGAGTAATTCCACTTTTAGGAATTTACCTGAAGGGAACAAAATTCCTGATTAAAAAAGATATATGCATCTCTATGTTTATTGCTGCATTATTTACAATAGCCAAGATATGGAAGCAACCTAAGTGTTCATCAATAGATGAATGGATAAAGAAGAGATGGTACATATATACAATGGAATATTAATCAGCCATAAAGAAATCCTGCCATTTTCAACAACAAGGATGGACCTAGAGGGTACTATGCTTTGTGAAGTAAGCCAGGTGGAGAAAGACAAATACTATACGATTTTACTTATTTGTGGAATATAAAAACAAAACCAAACAAAATGAAAAAAATAGCAGTAGAGTCTAGACACTGAGACTTGACTGGTGGTTACCATGGGGGAGGAGTTGGGGTGGGTGGTTGGGGAGGGTGAGGGGGATAAACGTACACAAAAATTCTCAATCATAATAAGTTGGTCACAGAGACGGAAGTACAGCATGGAGAATATAGCCAATGATTCAGTAACATCTTCCCAAACTAACAGATAGTAACTGCACTAGAGGGGGTGAGGGTTTGATAGTATGCATAACTGTTGAACAACTCTGTTGTATACTTGGAACCAATATAAGGTTTTATATCAATAATACTTAAATAAGGAAGAACATGGGAAGTAAAAAAAAAAAGGATGATCTCATTAAGCACTTTCTTGTCTTCTTTCTCTAACCTCACTTTTCCCTCATTTCCATCTTTTGTTTGTTATAGAGAAATATAATATAGTGGGAGGAGAAGGGATTTTGAATCCAGAAAGTCTTTGAAGTCACCAGTTTTCTTATCCTGTCTGTTTCCTGACCCCCTCACCACTTCTTTCTTGTAACTTTTCTCTTTGTCTAGGTCCTTGTCACTTTCTTTAAGAATCAATTTATCGGCAAGGATTTGAAGAAACTGGAAAGTTCATAAACTGTTAATGGGAATGTAAAATGGTATAGACACTGGTAAGTAGTTCTACAAAAGGTTAAGCATAGAATTGCCATATGACCCAGCATTTACACTTCTAAGTATATACCCAAGAGAAATAAAATTAAAAATATATGTCTACACAAAAACTTGTTCATAAAGCTTCATAGAAACATTATCTATAATAGCCAAAAAGAAGCTATCCACATGTCCATTGATGGATGAATGAATAAATAATATGTGGTAGATTCATAAAATGGAGTATTATTCATCTGTAAGAAGGATCAAAGTACTATATAAGCTACAACATGGATGAACCTTGAAAGCATTTTGCTAAATGAAAGGAGCCAGATACAAAAGGCTGCAAATTGCACAATTCCATTTACATGAATTGTCCACAATAGGCAAATCTATAGAGACAGAAAGTATATTAATAGTTGCCATGGACTAGGGGAAGATGGGATTAGCAGTGACTGATCAGTACAGGGTTTCTTTTTGGGGTGCTGACAATGTGATAAAATTACTTTGCTATGGTGATGGTTGCACAATACAGTAAATATACTAAAAATCATTGAACTGTACACATTAAAGGAGTGAATTTTATGGCACATGAATTATGTCTCAACAAATATGTTAAAAGAAAAAAAAATGTCACTGTCACTTTCTCACCCATAGCAATCAATGGTGGTAATGTGGATCAAGTTATTATGACTGGCTTAGAATAATAAAGATTTCCCTTAAGACTATGGTTGGATGAACATCCCAAAAAGATGAATATCTAAACAAAATTACTTTCTAGATTTTGGGTAGGAAAGACTCTGGTAAGACCGTTAATCAAATTGAGAATTCAGATATGTATGGCTTGAGAGCATGTATTCCTAACCCCTTATACTCTTACTTCTAACTTTTAATAAGCACAGTTATCAAATCATTAAAATTCACTTAAAGCAATTAGTATAATTCACTACATTAACAGAATGTGAAAAGACAATCTGTAAAATAGGAGAAAATATTCGCAAATCATATATCTGATAAGTATCTTACATAAATATCCAGAATATATAAAGATATCTGGGATATATCACTCTATACCCAGTAGGACGGTTATAATCAGGCATATAATAATCAGTATTAGCAAGGATGTGGAGATACTGGAATTCTCAAACATTGCTAGTGGGAATGTAAAATGGATCAGTCACTTTGGAAAACAGTCTGTCAGTCTCTCAAAATGTTCAACAGAGTTACCATATGAACCAGCAATTCTACTCCCAGGTATATATCCAAGATAATTCAAAACATATCTCTCCATATAAAGTTGTACACAAATGTTAATGTTAATAGCAGCACTATTTTGGGCATCATAGCCAAAAAGTGAAAATGAACCAAAAGACCATCTGCTGATAAATGGGTAAACAAAATGTGGCATATCCATGCAGTGGAATATTATTTGACAATAAAAACTGAAGTACTGCTATATGCTACAACATGGATGAATCTTGAAATCATTATGCGAAGAAGCCAGTCACAGAAGACCATATATTATATGATTCCATTTATATGAAATGTCCAGAATGGTCACATCTATAGAGACAAAAAGTATATTAATGGTTGCCAAGGGCTGGAAGAGAGAATTAAAAGTAACTGCTAATAAGTACAAGGATTTTGGAGAGGATGGTGAAAATATTCTAATACCGATTGTGGTGATGGTCACACAACTCTGTTAATATAGCAAAAATCATTGAATTATACAGTTTAAATAGCTGAGTTGTATCTAAATATGTAAATTTTATCTATATAAACTTATTATTTAAGAAAATGATCTAGTTCTGACTAGGTGTTATTATAAATAGTATCATTTTATGAGCCATAGAAAGACTCCCTGGGACTGACATTTCTAACCAGAAGTAAATAATAGAATGTTTGCTTCATAAAAGCGAGTTCTACTCCTAAACAAATTCTATCCCTGCTTCATAAATGATACCAGATAAATTTAAAAAGTATTTTTAAATACCACCTGCATATGATGAAACATTTAAAAATGGTAGTAAGCAGTATACAGAGTAAAAATTCCGTCTTATCCACTATCTCCTGTCCTCCAGTTTTTCTCCAAAGGCAACTATTCTTATCCATTTTTATTCATCCTTCCATGTTACAAATATATATAAAAACATGCTTTTGAAAAAATGTAACAAGTACTTCATTGTACACACTGTTCTGTACCTTAACTTTTTTAAAATTGTATTTCAAAGGTTTTTTTTTTATATCAGCTATTCCAGTTATCTACTCAGGAATAAGAAAAAACCTCAAAAGAGAAACTTAAAACAATAACAATCATTTATTGTGATCATGAATCTGGAGTTGACTGGATTCAGGTAGGCAGTTCTCATTCAGGGCCTCTCGTGTGGCTGCAATCACATAGTCATTTGGGGTGGAAGAATTTTATATCTCACAGGCTTCATCACTTATAAGTCTGGCACCTGGACACAAGGACCAATTCCTCCTCAGGCATATCTCCCTCCTTTTCTGTCTCTCCTTTCCCCTATCTCTTCATTCTTTTCCTCCATCTTCCATTATGGTGGCTTCATGGTAGCCAGACTTCATGCATGGTGACTAAGTGCTCCCAGAGCAATTGTCCTAAGAGAAACTGCCAGAAGCTGCATGATCATTCTAACCTGGCCTTGGAAGTCATGCACCATCATTTCTGCTGCATTTTATTCATTTAAAGCAGTCTCAAAGCCCTAGCTAAATTCAAGGTATGGTGACATAGATGTTGAGAGTTTTGACTG
>JAVSCE010002533.1:0-78738 GCA_032199065.1 Smutsia gigantea | reverse complement strand
TCATTCTGTATGGCGCCAAATAAGTAATCTTTGAATCCAATTATGGTAATTTCATTACCCTTAAATCACATTCTGGGAAATACTTTTTTAGTGGTTAAAAATAAGCTTTAATGTAAGTTTTTACAATAAGTGTAAATCATATTGACTCAGAGAGATGAACTATTCTTTATTTTCAAGTGTGGGGCAGGGCTGATTTCACTTTAAATGTTTATATCCAGCCTTTTTATTTGCAAGATTAGTTAGTCATATTTGATTTTCTTTTTTTTTTTTTAGTATCACACAACTGGTTTGGGAAAATACATTATACAAAACTAAAGTTAGTAGATCATTTGGGAAATAAAAGGAAGCATGTTATTAGACATGGAGGTTATTGAAATTTTCAGTCTGAAAGTGACTTTGAATTAAGCTATGCAGACAAAATTTGACATTTTAGGAAATATAAGAAAGGTAGTCATTTTAATATTTTTAAGTTCTGGATATTAAACATTTTATAGCTCAGATAATTAATTATATTCGTCACTGCAGTCAAATGTTTGGCACCGTTCATGCATTGCTATCCTGGAAAAACTTGCTGAGGACACAGATGATGTGGTTTGGGCAACGTATCTTCCTTTGGATTACATCAATTCCACGTGACTTCCAGTGCTCTGATCACGAATAAAACGTGTCCCTGAGGAATAATAACATATGACTTGTTGGAAATGTTTTGGAGGCAGAGAGCCATAAATAACATTCATTTTCCACGCATGAGTTCTGAACCAGAATCAGGCAGATAGAAGCCAAAAAACCTCATTTACTGATACAGTGAATATTGGAGGATGTCACTTATTTCTGAAGGCAAGAGGGTTTCTCAATATTCAACCCCAAATTAGGTAGGATTCTTCGCAGTTATAGTGACTTCCTAGAGGAGTAGAGTGATAATATCCTCAGTGTGAGTCTATTCTTCTATGAGGAAGAGAAACAGAGGAATGGCATTCCACGTACTCAGTTTCTTCTTCCATGCTTACTACTCAGAAAAATCATTCTACCTGAGACGGAGTCAGACAATGGATGGGAAGGGCAAGAATATTAGCCAGTGGGGGCTCCCTCCACCTGCAAGGAGTGGAGAAGCACCTGACCCTTGCTTCCCCTAAAACACCTCTGGGATGTGAGATGACGTTGGAACCGAATAAGGAATTGTGCCAGGTGGGCAAATAATCTGTGACCAGAATTGCTATTTTGATCAGTATTGATCAAGTAGTTTCCATGTGGAAAAGACAATGCTTTATATAGATATTTGCAAAGGTTAGGCTCGATAAATAATTCTTTAATAAATAAAAGAATGATATAAAGCTCCAAAAGAACAGAAAAATTGAAGCTAAAAGTTCATTGAGTTAGTTGGTGCCACAATTCCTATTGTCTTGTTTAGGGGTTGGAAAAAGAAAAAGAAAACAAGCAACATTCAGAGCTCCAAGTTACCTCCTCATGTATTTAATACCTTTATTTCTTTTGCGGTGGATTGCAAAAATGACCACAATTCTCCCTTGCTTCCTGTGTCCATGGTCTTTGTCCTATAACTTTGCAGTGCTCTGAGACTGGCCAAGCGGCTTGTTTGGGTCAGCAGGCTGTAGCAAACGTGACCAAACAGAAGCTGGAGAAGCGCTTGAGTGAACAGGCTTCTGCTTTGTGGCCTTTATCATGCCTGGTCTAGAACTTTCTGGAGCACAAGAGACATAGAGTGGAGTCAGTTTATTCCTGCTGCCTTAATGGCCTGCCTAGGTAAGACCAATGCCAATAAAGCAAGTACAGCAAAGTTCAACAGATCCAACTAGAAAGCAACCCAGGCGCTTGGCATTGAAGGCTTATTGTTGTGTGCCACTGACCTTTTGCAGTTCCTTTTATATAGCATGATGGCGGCAACAGATTAAATGGTACAGCTTCTTTCCACTCTCCCTCCCTTTGTGTACCTCTCTTTCCTTCAATCTCTTTCTTTCTTTATTCCTTCAATGATAAATCAAAATGTATTCATCATCTGCAGTGTGCCAAGCATTATGCAAAGCACTGGAGATGCAAGGATAATAAGGCACTAACCCAATCGCTTTATTCTACAATCCATGTCAGTTCTCCTCTCTATGTTCTGTGCTCCCTTATGACAGTCAAAGTCAATATGCTTTAAAATTAAGTGACTGTCTCCAGCCCAGTATAATTTGGTTAATTGTTGAATTCAAAGCCCTTTGAGCATCTAACTGAAGGTAAATAATAGACAGTGCTTAGTCATTACTTATTGTTAGCTCTAGCCTTGTGTCTTACAGCCTGGGCAGAAAGCCATGTGCTAATCTGTAAGGTTGCTGGTGTCTGAAGGGTCAGGAAAAAAAAGGTAGATCAAGTGGAAGATACTTTAATCTTAGGAGTTGCTGGAGAAAAAACATGTACTAATTTGGGACTATATAAGATGCGATGGTATAACTCAGTATTAAAGGTCATACTTTTAATGGCCTTATAGAAAAATGTAAAACATATAGATTTCTATTTTAAATAAAAATTTATTATGAAATACTCCAAATATATATAAATGTAAAGAAAATCATATAATTCAATGCCACATACCTATTACCTCATCTCAACAATTAATTGTCAACTCAAGGTCAATTGTGTTTCATCTATGTCCACACTCACCTCCCTTGATTTCATTTTGAAGCAAATCTCTGTCAGCATATCACTTTATTTATAAATATTCAGTATATATATATGAAATATAAAGTCTTATAAAAACAGTAATGCCATGCTAAAAAATAAGAATTACTTCTTAATATTAGTGAATTCTGTAGTCCCTGTTAAAATTTGCCAGTTACTTCATAAAAATGTTCAAGAACCAAACGAATTACACACATTGTAATTGGTAGCTGTATCTTTTAAGTCTCTCAATTTTCTCTTTTTTTCCTTGAAATTTATATTGTGAAGAAACTGAGTCATTTATATGAGTTCTCAGCAAGTTGAACTTTGCTGTGGAATCATATAACTTATTCCTCTCGCTCTTTACTTCCTGAAACATGGAAGTTAGATCTGTGGGCCTGATAATAGTTAGGTTAGATTTTCTTGCAAAAATACTTCAAAGATAGTTTTGTGTATTTGATCAGGAAGCATTAATGCTTCTTTTTCCAAATCTTAATTATTTAAATCCACTACATCATTAAGGGATGCAAAATGGTGATATTTAATTATATCTCTTTCATTTGTTAGCTAGAACATATTATCAAGAGAAATTTCTCAAGATATATTTGGTTACCCTGGTATACAGTTGATACAGGAAAAGGTAAATAAATGCCTAATTCTTTTCTGTGTTGATTAGTTTTCAAAATATTGAATTGGTAACCTTAAATTTTCCAAAGGTGGACAATGGGTTTCTTTTCTATTTTCCTTTTCCTATTTTTCTAATATTTTAGAAGGCCGTTAATCACCCATGGATTTAATCATAAATCATATGATGTATTTTAATTCATTGGTAGTGGGAGATGCTTCAAGTTGGCTACTGAGTTCTTTTAATTAAACCCCAGTAATCTTTGGTGACTTCTTTTACTTTCTGGTTGACAAAATATTCTTGTACATTTTCTTTGCAAGAACTGGTATCAGACACTTCTACAAGGAGCCGCTTATTCCTTTGTTTGGGAAGTGATATTTAGAGACTATAATTTGAGCAATAGTGACATCACGTAAGTTCACTCATCATAGTTTCTAGGCCTTTTCAGTGGAAAAGCTAACTAATGCATATGTAACAAATGCATATGCAAATATATACATATTTAATGAGTTCATTCAAATTTAGACCAGTTCAGTTAGAATTGTATACATAACCTCACTGATATTATAACTTCATTTCTTATCAATCAATACTGAAAATCCATATTCCCAATGACTCCAGTATAATTTACTCTATGGCTTTATTCTGTAATACACATGCAAAACTACCAGAAGAACTCGATCAGTACGAACAATATGATCACACAAAAAAGACTGAAATTTTCAGTTATTTTTGTGTTTAGGATGTAACTAAGAATACACAGTCAAAATTTGTGTTTAGTCATTTGAGATAGTTACTCTCTTTGGTTATGTCTGTCACCCAGTAAATAACTGAAATATATAAATATTTAAAATTTAGCTTCAGATTTTTTTTTTTAGGAGAGCAAGGCAGAGATTTTTATCTAGAGAAAAAGCAAGAGGATAGAGCTCCTGGCTCACACCAGGAGGGGACAAGAGAGGCCCTAGCTTCAGATTTTAAGATATTTCTGTCATCTAAATTTTCCAACACAACTATTTTGTGTATTTTCATTATTTTAAAGTCAAGTTCACAAACAAGCTGTGGTAACCAGTCTCCTGGGTGCCCCTCAAAGATCTTTGTCTCCTGGTATGGATGCCCTTGTACAGAGCCCTCAGGTTAATCAGTATGACCAATAACACACTTCGGAAGTGATGATGTGTGACTTCTAAGGATAGATCATAAAAGACATTGTGGTTCAGCCTTCATTTTTTCAATCATTCATGGTGAAAAACAGCTACCATATCTAATGTATTTCTTGATACTTTATTAAGGACTGCATCCTCTGGACCCTCTCAAAGAATGGGCTGTTGAATAGGCAATAATAAATCTGCTTCCACATCTCTATCTTTTTAAGCCTTCAGATTCTTCTTTCTGCATTATACTGAAGAAAATCAACTTTAATGAACGTAAGCTACTCTCAAATCCTTGTTTTAGTTTAAAGCCAATTGCTAGAGCTGCTTATCCTGCTAGAGTCACCATGTTTTGTGATATGTCCAGTTTGTGAAAAGTGCATCCATATCAATCATTTGATGTAATCTAAAATTATATTTTGTCCTTTATAGTTTAATGGTCTTAGAATTCATTAGCACGTATATTTCCCAAAGTTTCTGGTGATATGAATTAACAAAACGTTGCAACAATTTTGAATTATAAACTGTCTTCTTCTTTATTAGGCCTCACTCTTATTCCTTCCAGCCTGCTGAATCTGACACTACATATTGATCCAGAGGCAGTGATGGGTGGTTTGAGGTACACAGCATTTCCTTACCATGCTGCCGTCTGATTGAGTTTATTACATGGTCTTTCCTCCACATGGGGGAAGGGAAAACTGTTGCTGGTACAGAAGACAGAAGAACTGGAGGGCTCAGGGTGCTCAGCTCAAGTTCACCGGGGCACTCCCTTCCAAATCACGGGGTTCCAATCTTTCCAATCAATGCTCTTTCAGTTGCTGAATCTCTAAGTTCAACTTACATGGTAGTTTTTAAATTTACACAATTAAATGTTGGTCTTATATTCAGCAGGTTGGGCTCTTTGAAAGAAATAAGTGATTCCATTAGTTCTGTATATATATATATTTATATATATATGTACCCATATCCATATGTATTTATATATGCATATTATGTACAGATTTATACATGCAGATAATTTACATTATGCACACTTATATATACATATCAGATAAATTTATATACATTTGTATACATATACATATATTCATTTATATGTGTATATACTACAGGCAAATGTATTAATAATTTGTATCATTATATGACTGTTACGCTTTTAATGAGATACTGGACTCCAGGAACTTTGACATTTTACAATGTCACATAAGGAAATAATGAACTCTGAATCATGAATAATTAATAATAATAGTAATTATTACTAAAATAAACTTTAAAACTAAAAAATATAGGATAGATACTTCATATACATTGTCTCACAGAATACTCACTGCTCTGAAAATTGTGTATGATCATCTCCAGATTAAGGAACATGAGGTTCAGAGAGGTGAAGATCTTGTCCATAGCCACAGAGGAAGTAATTGGCAGAGCAGATTCAAATAATATTTTTAGGATTTCAAAGCTGTGCTCCTTTTTTTCTAAATAGATTTGCAGTCTCAATTCAGGATTAGACATGAAACACTTTCAAGTACATTTATCATCCCACTTGAGGAGCCCACACATTTCCGTACTTAATGGGAAAAGATTGAGGAACATTTAAGGTAAGCTGACTGGACTCATTCTGTCTGTGTGGAGAAATTCAGACATCTGTGTGGTTAAAAAAAAAAGGGTGAATAAAAAATGTAGTAGAAAATAGAGAACTGACCTCATATGAAAATGTATTTCTGCATGTTTAAGTGTCTAGTATGCTTATACTTTTCTCCAATTACTAAGATGTGATTCTTCGGGTAAAGCTTGCCAGGTTATGCCATGTCAAAATGGCCACAGGGCCTTTCAAAGAACAAGTCATTGATTTACTTGCAAAAGCTTAGTACTGGCATAAAGTTCCCATGTGCAATAATGAACAGAAACATAAAGAACCTAGTGACGAGTGACTCCATTCTTGATATGATTGATTATAGAGAGTCATAGTGATGTGGGAGCCATCACTAAATGGAATAGCTTCAAGGAAAAGACATCCTTTGTCCATGAAGATGAGTCTAGGAAGAGGGTATAATACGGAACATGAATTATGGTTTGGATTAGGAAGTGATAGATGAGATCCTTCTGTGGAACCCAGAGGCTATTTGAGATGGTTAGGAAATGTAACTGCTTTTGATTAGACAGATGCATGGCAAGAAGGGTCTTTAAAGTACTTCAGTTGACATGACCTTTCTTTATATCCTTAGGAGTAGCACATTCACTACAATTTCTTAAAGTCCTGAGGTTATCTGCATATCACTATTTTGTTTTTTCAATCTCTCTCCGATCCATTGTCCCAGGATTATATATTGGCCATCTTTGAAGAAGAAAAGAAATACTAATATTCCCAGAATTGACTATGCAAAATTGTGAAAGATTAATTCACACCTATATTTGGTTTGCTGTGATCCAAGTGTAGAATTTTACTAAGACTAAAGAGAGAGGGGGAGAGAGAGAGGCTGGCAGAGAGAACAAAAACCCATTGGATCCACTTACTGCAAAGATATCTCATTAAGGATATGATAAATAGTTTTGATTTCTGCTTAGGAAATTTTGTTGAACATGTGAACTGCTGTCATGTTCCGCTCTTCTCCACACCCCCTGCCACCACACTACTGCCCCTGATCCTCAGATTCTGGGGCATGGGGCTTTGCTCCTTGTCTTTTGTTTCTGCCTCCCTCTGTTGCAAGGGGTTTCCCTGTCTGTCATATTTGGTAGACATTGAGAGACTCTCATACAACTCTAGGAATAAGACAGCTGCTTTTGCGCCTTCTTGAGGTTTAAAGTAGATTTATTGCAATGACCTTGTCCTCCTTATTCAGAACTCCTTTTGATTTTTGAGTGTGATGAAAACTGTCAGAGGTGATCTTAGCCTTAAACTGCTCCTCCCATCATCTTCCTTCCTTCTTTTATCTTCTTCACTTTTCTTCCTGCAGCCCAACCCCTTCAACTACACACAGGGCCCTCCTGAAATTTCCTGCTGAATTTTCTGATTTGCTTCAACTATTAACTGAAGAATCGGGATCCTAAAAAAAAAATCAACAAACAAACATGTATTTTCCTTTCTCATTTTACTCTTATAAAGTGCAAGGTGGGATGCCTTTACGTTTTTATCAGGGGTAGACCAAGTTAATATAGAACAAAGACCTGGCTACTAGATGAACTTGCAGATTTAAGGAAAAGAAAGAATGTCTAGCTGCATGTCAATCACTGTGCCATATACTTTTACATGTTTGAGGAAAGTTTTGGCTTTGTAGGTTGGCTGTCACATCCATTAGGATAAGCAAGAAGACAGGAAACCAGATCAGAAGATCTGGATGTTATTGGACTCTATGTTGGTTTCTGTTCTTCATGGATAAAGTGTGTGTGTGAGGGAAATTACGGGACAAGATGATGAGTAAACCCAATTACATTTTGGTACCTCAGGAAACTTTAACAGCAGCATAGACATGCTCTGAGTAGTCTTATAATTCAGTTAGTAAGATGAAATTTTAGCAGAAGACAATCTTGCTTTTCAGAGCAGATAATTTTCACTTCTACCACTATGTATACTCTTATTAACTGAAGATGATGAAAAAAGCGTTCACTTTTTATTTGTTCTTTTCCTCCTCACAAGTTTGGATTTAAGAGAAGTAGACATGATTTCTGGCCGTGTGTGCATGTGTGTTGGTGGTGCATGTGTGTGTGCCTTTGGACAGGTGTTGTGTTTAATTTTTCTGTCCTTCAGTTATACCAATGTTAAAATGAGGATGGTAATATTGCACCAAGATTAGTGAGAACATGAATTAGATAATGCCTGTTAAGTTTTCCTATAGTTCCTTTGAGAAAGGTATTGTCATTTGATTCAAGCTCACTTTAAGTGACTAAAGATGTAAAAATCAAGAATTGACTTCTTTTGATTTGTATTATAAAATTTCAGTTATATTGGTAGTTTGTGTTTCCACTATAGGAATCTATACTTAGGTTCAAATCTAAGACAAAGAATTTATTATACAACATAGGCAAGAGTTTCATGATGAATAAGAATGTGAATATAAAATAAAATCATTCACATTTTTAATGTTACATGATTAAAAGAATGAAGGCATTTGGTAAAAATAAAGAAGATATCGAACTATTAATCTTTTTACTAGGGTCTGCCATTATGTCTCTATAGGCTCTTTTCTTAAATGGATCATATTCAAAAATTTAAAACCCAATTTAAGTGGAGAAAATTTTAACCACAACTTTCTCAAAGGAGTTGTTTTCCTTCAAATTGTAGCTTTTACCCTTTATTGTAACACTGACCCTATTAGGTATCTCCTGAGAGGGGTGATTCCTCTGCTTAGGTAAAAGTGCAGTGTCAGTCAAGGATCTTCACTGAGGATAAACCAAAACCATGTGTGGTCGGCTCAGGTACAAACATGATTTAATGAAGGATTGTAAGTAGTTCACAGAATCTTGGGTGGTTGGAGAATGAGGCTTGGAGGCTATGTAGTTCAGAACACGCCCAAAACATACCACAAACTGTTCTTGATGATCTGCAGCTTGTATCACCAGCACTTGATGCTACTGCAGGAAACCTGATTAGATCTGGTTGATGTTGTCTTTGTCACAAAGTTTTGAGGCTTCCAGGGGATGAGCATCTTGGGCAAGGCAAGTACACAGTCAGAGTCATGGAGGCTGAGCCCATCAGTGCCTCAACAGCAGTACAAGGCTGAAGAAGCTACTTTTTTGTTTGTTAATTGATTTAGCCAAGATCATGGAAGCTCCCCTATGCCCACCAAGCATATAGGCACTAGGGAAATCATAAGGAATAACACAAGGAAACAGTCTGTAGATTTGACAAAGTTTTTGAGAAGCTTGGAGTTGATTGTTGGTGAGTCAAAGGATTTTTTTGTAACGATTCCCTCTGGAAGTATTTGACATCATTGGCAAAAGCTTTTAGTTGCTTTGGGAACATGAGTTAGTAGAGTCAAAATAAAATAATATTTTTGGTTTTATCACCCATAAAAATCATCACATTAAATGGGAAATACTAAGAAAAGTTAGGAAAAAGGTCATAGAGTGGTGGTATGAAAATAACGTCCAAAATAGGATTAAACATTGGCCTAACCAATAAAGAAAAATCATAATGAAGTTCCATATATATCTAGTTCAGAGTATATAACCTGAAGTAAGTTTCATTTGTCTGATAATATTTACGCAAAATATATAAATATATATGTACATTTAGTAGTCTCAAGAGCCATGTAATGAGTTGCAACATTTTATTAGTTAGCTTGGGGCTGCCCTAATAAATGACCATAAACTCAGGGGCTTAAACAACAGAAATTTATTTCAAATATTTCTGGAGTCTGAATATACTAGATCAAGGTCCAGCAGGGTTGGGTTTCTGGGGAAAGCTCCCTTCTTGGTTTGCAGACAGCTGCTTTTTTGCTGCATCCGCACAGAGCCTTCCCTCTGAATGTGCACACAGACAGAGAGCTCTCTGTGTCTCTTCTTATAAGGACACTAATCTTCTTGTATCAGGGCTTCCACCTTTACGACTTCATTTGACCTTGATTACCTCCTTCTAGGCCCTATCTTCAATCAGAGTTATACTGGGGGTTAGGGCTTCCACATACAGATTGGGAGAGGACGCAATGCAGTCCATAGCAAACATTAAGCTTATCTTATGGAATATTGTTGATACTGTACATTGTTAGGGATTTTTCTGGCTAAGTGTGTTTAACCCAATCACATGTCATGGTGAGGTATAGTAGAGCAAAATATATATATACATAGATATATATTTGATATAAGTGATCAAATATGTAGTACATTTTGGTTTAAATTCACAGCATTTATTCAACATCAAAAAGTGCTAGGTGTTTTGGGGTACACATATTTCATTAATGGATGTAATAATCTTGTAGCAGCACTATGTAATTTATATTAACTTAAGTGGGATTGAACATGTCTTTGGGAAACCATTTCCACTCATAGGAGCATAATGAGTAAGATGTAATAAAGCATGACTTTATTTTTTTCCCAGAGGTTTCTTGGGAACTAAACCATAGGAACTTTCCTGTAGTTGGGATGCTATTACCTAAGTTTGGGCTTTTCAGAGGGCTAAGGTAACACTCTGGGTTCTGGATGTCTACATTTCTTGGGAGAACTACCTGACTTAGGCTTTGCCAACCATGTCTAATTTGCAGAACTGCATACCTATTTATACATAGGAGAATCCTGAGAGAATGTTTTTCCTTAAGTGCCCTGAGAAATCCAGCCACTCTGAGTGGGAAGTGTCAGTAGGGAACCTTACTTGCTTCTACTGTCATCTTTAATACACTGCTCAAAAACCAGTAGAGATACTGAATACAGGAGGGGCTATAGCAGTAATTGTTCTGAGAACTATAATCTACACCATTGCTTGATCTGGCTATACTGCAGATTTAAAAGACCTTTGATGGGGTCACTTAAGGTATTTTCAAATTCCAAATCTGCATTAATATAGCAAAAAGCCTAATGCAGTATTAAAAATAAATTTAAAAAGAAACCAACCATATAGGTGAACAAAAACCATGCCACATGCATCAGAGATTGCAAACTACAACATTAATTATAATGACCATGTCAGTATAAACATTTATCTTTTAGGTAGTATATGTGTATTTTAAGTTATAATGAACAGCAAAGCATTTTCTCCTTCCCCTCACCTAGTTTGGAGTATACAATCTGAAGTGAGTTTCATTTGTCTGATAATATGTTAGGCATTATATATTATCTAGATATTCACAAAGGTTGATGTGTATTTCTTGTTTGCCTGTGGCTAGGACCACAGGGATTTGTTGAGCTGATGGAGTATATTACTTTCCTTTAGGTAACACTTACTTTTCCCTTTTTAGAGCAGAAAGTCTTCATTGTACAATTTGTTTTCACCAGAGGATTTATTTGCTTATTTCATGGACATGTTTATTATGAAACATTTTGGAACTAGAACAGGTTTTATCCATGATATATTATAAGCATAGTCAAATTGGTGAACAGAGACAAACAGGCAAACCAAGTTTTCTAAGAGACCATAAATAGGTATTCAATAATGTTGACTAAATAAGAATTTTCCACCAGGCCTTGCAAAGATGGATTTATAGTTTTGTAAAATGATGAATATCATTAGTGGTCATTTTAAGCAAGATTGACTTTTTTATTGTAGGGGTTGTTTGGAATAATAAAGTGAGATCATATGTTTTATTCCTATTTTTTTTACCATAACATTTTATCTTAAAGAATCCAAATTAATAGTTTATTTAGGTTTTCATTTAAACATTTAAGTGATAATCTTGCTATATCATAGTAATATTGTCATTTTTCAATGAAAAAAAGGAAACTTTTAATAAAACATGAACCTGCTAAATATTTCTTATTATCCTGAGCAATAAGGAGAGGTTTTTGGTTCTATTACTCTGATACAATTGGAAGATAATAAAATAAAATAAATACTAGTTGAATTTTAAATATATTTCATCTTTATTGAAGTGTGTATTAACATTATTTTTATTTATAATATTGGTTAAACTTATTTAAAACTGTACAAGGTAGGAGAATTTCCATAGAAACATACAAGGAAAGTTTAGTTTTGTCATGTTTCAGTAACGCATTTAGAAATTTTTCTAAATATTGATTCTTTCAGTGTGATTAAAATTTTAGAATAAACCACTAATTGAAGTGTTTATGTTGTTCTTTCATCATTCTAATACCCATTTTTTGTTGAGGTATTTCACAGCCAGGATAATGGTCTCCCGAGGATGTCCATGTCCTAATTGTGAAAATGCTACATTACACGGAAAAAGGAAATTAAAATGGCAGGGGGAATTAAATCAGACAACCTTAAGATGGGGAGCTTTTCCTGGAATAGTTGATTGGTCCAATGTGATCACAAGGATTTTTAACTGTGGAGGAGGTGCTGGAGAGTTGGTCATGGATTTGGTTTGTGAAGGACTTGACCCAACTCTTGCTGGCTTTGACAGTAGAGGAAGAGGCCATTAGCCAAGGAATGTCCGTAGCTCTAGGAGATGGAAATAGTAAGGAAGCTGATTTTCCTTTAGAGCCTGAAGAAAGGAACACAGCTGTGCCGACACTGTTGTCAGCCAGGAGTCCCTCTCAACTCCTAGCGGCTGTCCTCAGGTCCTAGCCACTTGGCCCTCTCCCATGACAACAATTTAATTCTTTAAGGTCAGCAGAAGAATCTTTCCAGTCTACAGCAATGGTGTCTTATAGAATGTAACTTAATCATGGAAGTGACTATCCTTTCAGGACCAGAATCTTGGAGGGTGTCTTGGAATTCTATCAAATCTAAGATTTGTCCTTGGAGAACGGAGCTCATGTTTTCAGCTGGGAAGTGAATGGATGTCTAGAAAATGGGAGCCAGACAAGTGTTGAGGGCCGCAGAGTGGGAATGGCAGAGGACAACAAATCCCCTAAACCTGTCTCCCACAACCAAGACCGAAGGAGAGGCAAAATCCGGTTTTGTCTAGTCTCAGGATTACCAGGCCAACTGCCAGGCAGACTACGACCCCATCTCACTTCACAAGGGATCCTGCGAAATGGAACCCGAGGAGGAGCCTGATGCACTGAAACCAGACAACTCTATCCATGAAGAAGAAAAAGACGAGGAGAAAAAGAGACGTAGAGTCACACCCAGAGAGCCAGTTTCTAGACCACTCCCTGCCACAGAACCTGGAAGAGTAATGCACGTGGAGGAAGCGGAAGAAAGAAAAGGAAAAAAAGAAAATAGGCTCAGAAGTCAAACCAGAGAACCAACATCTAGACAGAAGCCCAAGGAGGAGCTTGACAGAGAAATGAGACCATTTCAGACTGAAATGGGTGGAGACGAGGAAGATGAAAAGAGGCACAGAAGTCATCCCAAGGATCTAGCCGTCCAACGGAGACCTGAAGAGAATGAAGCTGAAAGTACAGCCACAAGTTTCTGATGAGAGAGATGAAGACGAAAAGTTCTGGAGATGGCAAGTCCAAGAGCCAATGCCAGAGACCTAGACGACACTCTAGGTCTCTTTCTCCGCATGCACACGCACATGCACACCTACACACACACACTTGCACATTTGTTTATCAATTATAAGGCATACCAGCTTCTTATAATATTTGAGGTTTTCAATTGTTTTTTACTAAGTCCAGTCATAATATTTCATTGTTTTAACCACCAGATCCCCTCTGACTCATGAAAACACCGTGATAAATGATAAAGAGAATTTCTCTGTGTACCACTTCCCTTATGGCATTCAACTGCATACCCACGTCACCAAAACCCCATGCTTATTGACACTAACATATTAGATACTCTTTTAATATTTATTTACATTAAATAATTTTTAAAAATCTGTGAGAGTTAAGTAAAAATTAATTTCTAGCTCTGTATTTCCGATGATAGAAGAAACTGTAACAGAGAGATCTTCCCACTGATCTAGCACTTTACATTCTCAGTGATTCAAGTGATGAGTTAAATCCTAACACTCTTACGCAGCAGATCGAACATTTTTATAAATGAGAAAACTTACAGCTAAGGTTTTCAGTCAAGTCATTCTGAGTCTGGGAATGCATGCCTTCACAATTACATTTCTCACGGGAAAAATTATTGAAAAAATTTCACTGAAAGATAACAAATGTAACAAATTATATTGTAAAATATGCTTTTACTACAGGAAATTTCTAAAAATATTTGATGATTTTATGAGTAAAAGGAGGTTGCTGAATATGTGAAATACTGTGTGCATGCCCATGTGTGGAGAAAATTGTTAAGTGCAGTTAGAAAACATGGAGGCCTTAAGAAGCCTGAATTCTGTGCATGTATTTAGATTCCCCTCCCCAGTGCCTAGCCCTGCTTCCTGACCCAACTTTATCACTCATGGACTAAAAAAGCGAACAACTGTTACACACTGTGGATGACTCCTTTTTGTTAGTGCTACTTTAAACTTTTCAAAAAAGTAGCAAAAATATGTTTAATGTCTCATGTTATGATTTTAAGGAAAAAATTGTAGTTTGAATACTTAACACTTTTCTAGAAAGATTTCAATAGCTCTTCAGGGAAAAAAATATCCCATCTTTCTGAAAGGAACTTCAGTTAACCAAAAGATTTCATTCTGATCTGGGGGCCCAGGCAACCACACACTACAAATCCCCTTTGGTCAGAGGATGAAAAACATCTTATTGATTTTATTAAAAAAATCAAAAAGAAAGAAAAAAAACACAGCATTCACGAGTAATCCTCTTAGTATCTCCCCAAATAGTACTGCTAATAAGGATAGATTTCCTTCTACCCTTTCCTCTCTGTTCTCAACGTAGCTGCCATGTGGATCAAGCGTGGCTTGTGGGATATAATCACAAAGCATATTTATTCTTGTCTCCTCCTGTCTTTTTTCATTTATTCTGCTGACTAACTCTTCTCCTAGTCCTAGTTATTTTCCTGGATGGAATTTGGGGCAAGTACCCAGGCTTAAGTAGTCACTTTCACATAAGGAAATCTTCTCCAAACTGTAATTAATATTTTCAGTCCACTGTAACATTCAACAATTTAACCTCCCTCAAAATGCGAAGTACTCCCCCTTTTGCAGGTCGCACAAGCTATAGACTAGGCAACTGTAGGAGAGAGTGCACGTCTGTCTTACTCTGACTGATGTCACGTCAGTCATAGCCCTGACCCCTACAGGGGAATGCCAGACGGGAGAAAAAATGGAAGGGAGTCAGACATTCCTCTATCTGACTAAAACTCTTCAGAGCTGTAATGTGCTTTTCGGGCAGGGAGAGATATAGAACTAACTATCCCCTCATGGGACACCTCTTTGGACTTTTTGGAGCTGCTCTGCATGACCCCTATGCCTCACTGAAATCTTCACCTCTAGTTCCCTTGACCATGTAATAGCTTCTCCCTCTTGCTTTCTTTTTCTTCCTGGTTCTCAGTGTTCAACTGCATGTAAACTCTCTCTCCCTACTGGGATCCCATTGTCCCTCTGGGTGGCAATCCTGGGCGAGATCAGTGCAAGCATACCAGGTTTTCTCTTGCGTGAGGCCCACATCTAATCCCCCGGAAATAGTTTCTCAGGACAATCTTGAGACAGATAGATGCCAACGCTGAGGTGCATGTTCTGCATCTTCATCTCTCAGCAGATTAACCTGTCAGGGAATTACTCAGCCTCAGATGTCTCAAACTCCTTCTGACATCTGTCACACTGACAACTATTAAGCCCCTCGAGTAGATTCCTCTTTATCTTCTTTCTTTAGCTGAGGTGAAGGGAGAATTTCAGTTTTTTCCCTTCTTTGGGGAGAAGAATAGATAGACTCCATGTTCACCGGCACACCAAAGACTCAAGCCAACTTCTCCAATCTTCCACTTCCCCTCTTGATGTGAATGAGAGGATTGAAAACAAATGGTTTTCCATAGCCTCCTTTAACAAGTTCTAAGTGATGACCTCACACTTTGTTTTGGAATATGCCATCTATTTTCTTGGTCCTCAGCAAAAACTAAAATAACATTTCTGTTTTAACATTGCTTTACAACTACTTTATAAAATGAACAAACACTTATGCGTATTAGTTAAATACACAGTTTTCTTAACAATCTTGTGATTCAGTTGTGTATCATGTTTCATTCAATTATTAAATTCTAGGTACTTCCCATCTTTATATTATTTGAAAACATGCTTTTAATGGTTTTGTAATATCTACTAATATAGATGTACTATCAAGTATTTAAACATTTTCCTTTGTTGAACATTCACATGAAAAGTGATTTTTTAGGTATTACATATTATATTGTAATGAGCAGCTTTCTGGGAATTTTTGTTTATAAAACAGTGTAACAATTTATATTCTCACCAGTATTGTTTAAGCAAGTCCACATTTGATAAACTGAGCCAAACTTTTTTCACTTTAACATATAAAATGCTATTTCACTGGTTTGTCCATTTGTACTTACGATTAAGTAAAACTGAAATGTTTTTGCATGATTATTGATCTTTTGCCCTTCCTGATATGCTCTGTCTTTTAATAGGTGAATTTATTTTCCCATTATTTTTATATTTATATTTACTTTTAACATATCATTTTATAATTTCTCTTTGTAATAATCTGCCTTTCTTTTCTATTCTTTTACTTCTTTTCATTAGAGAAAGCTTTCTGTATTTCCTTCCTTTTTCCCTTGAATGATTTGAAGCTATAGATTGTGATGTGGATAAACTGAAGTTTCCTGTGGCCAGGATTCTCACCTGGCCCTGGTCAGCTAGCTCACTATACACATGTGGACAATACGTTGTTATTGACTCTATATAAAGAGCTCCGCCCTGGAGTGGTGGCAGCGCCTAGGACAGAGACTGAGATGGCTGCGGGGGCAGAGACCAGCTTGCTGCATGCAGACTTGCTCTGAGTGGACAGGATTCTAGTGCTTGACCTGCCACCTGGGAATAAAGTTGGGTGTAAATCCTTTCACCCCAAGAACATTCCATTGTCATTCCTCGGTCTCACTGAATCCATAGTGAACTTGTCCAGGGCTGAAACCCATTGGAAAGACACTGTAGTTGTTCTTTTAGAGGTTATTTTAATACAAAGTCTTTACCAAAAGTTCTTTCTTTTTTTAATAAATAAGGCCTGTAGTTAGTCAGCAACCCTTTCTCTAGGTGAATAAGACACCTAGGTTAGGATGATTTACATGCCAAGTGAGCAGTCCCATGTCACACTATCCTAAAACTATACTGTCCTAAAAGTTTGTTGCAAAGTTATTTAAATATACCAATATGTTTTTAACAAAAGACTGCATCTTACTAGATCCCACTAGTTTCAGATTTCTTCTTATCGAAGGGCATCTTCTTGGAGTTTCTCATGAAAGAATGTGAATGTTAAGCTCATTAGGTTAACACTGCTCAGTAGAAATACAATTCAAACCACTAATGGAAGCCAAATGGGTAATTTTAAATTTTCTAGCAACTACACTAAAAAAGGAAAAAGAAATGATGAAATTAACTCCAATGTTATTAACATTTTATTTAGTCCAATATATCCAAAATATTATCATTTCAAATATGATCAATAAAAATGTTAATGGAATATGTTACCTTTTTTGTACTATGCCTTTGGAATTCAAGGTATGTTTTACACATATAGCACATTTCCATTCAAAGAAGACTTCACATGCTCAGTAGCCACGTCTGACTAGTGTCCTATATACTGGGCAGTGCAGGTCTAAGTCTTTAAATTAAAAAACTCAAGATGAGAATTGTCCCATATATACCCATATTTTTTCCCATTTTATTGTTCTTCCCCACCCCATGTTCTAAGTTTCCCTCTGTTATCATTTCCCTCCTGATAGAAGAACTTTCATGAGCCATTCATTTAGTCTGATCAGCTGGCAATAAACTATTTTAAGTATCTTCATTTGAAATGTCTTTAGCCCCCTTCATTCCTGAGGTATATGGAAATTTGTTCTGGGTTGAAGATTTTCCCTTTCAGCATTTGAGAAATGTTTTGCCAATTCCTTGGTTTCAGATGAGAAGTCCACTGTCATTTGATTTGTTGTTCCTTTCTTCCCACCTTAGTACAGGTAAAGTGTTATATTGTACCAGCTGTTTTCAAGATTTTGTTCCCTGTCTATGGTTTTCAGAAATCTAATTATGATGTATTTTGGTGTGGATTTCTGTGGATTTTTAGTTTTTGGAATTCATTCATCTTCTTGAATATGAAGGTTTGTACCTTTTACAAATTTGGGAAATTTTTAGCCATTGCTTCAAATATTTTTTTGACACTGACGCTTATCTCCTTCAGGCACTTTAAGGGCATATGAGTTTTAGATCTTTATTGTCTACATGTCCCTAAAGCTCTGATCATTTTTTATTTAAATCTATATTCTTGCTATTGTTCAGATTAAGTACTGGTTTTGGGTTGGTTTTCAAAGTTACTAGTTCTTCTGTCATCTCTATTCTGTAGAGCACATACAGTGAGATTTTGATTTTGGTTTTCTTGTATTTCCATTATATAATTTCCATTTATTTCTTTTTTTTATACCTTCTACTTTTTTGTTGAACTTTTCTATTTTTTCCTTTTGTTTCAAGAGTGTTTGGAATTGCTGTTTGAACTATTTTTGGATGGCTGCATTAAAATCCTTGTCAGATTCAGATAACTGATTCACGTTGGAGTTGGTTCTATTAATTGTATTTTCTTATTTCAGTTGTGATTTCCCTGGTTATTGATATGACAAGTGATTTTCAAATACATCCTAGAAATTTGGGGAATTATGGTATTAGATTCTGGATCCTATTTAAGTCTAACTGCTTTATCAGACAGTTACCTTACTTAGGTTTAGCAGACAGGTTCTGGCCTACTTTTGTGATTCCAATGGTTATTTAGTTTTCAGTCTTTTCAGGGCTATTCTTTGTTTGTGTGGTACCCAGAAGGTAGCCTAAAACACTCAGAGATTTTCCAAAGACTAGTCCAGCTCTCAAATATGTTGTCATGCTACATCTGCTCAGTTTTTCATGTGGGATACTCAAGAGTCAGCCTAGGACTTCACATATAGGTTTAAAGAATCCCTTCATCTAGCTCCTTCCCTTTGAATTCTAGTTGGTAGGGCAGGAGTTCTTACCGGTGCAGGAGTGTAGTGTGGGTTCTCCATTTGGCCCCCACGGACACTAGCATGATTGGCGTAGTGTAATGCCTCCCACTAAAGCAGGGCAGGGTTGCAGGTCAAGGCTCTTCACTTGGCCACTGATGACATCACATGGAGAAGGGAAAGTGGGGAGAGGCAGAGGAGAAGAAAGAGGTGGTGATGGTGAGGTGTTGAGAACATGTTTGCTATTGTGGTTTTACTGAAGGATGTTTCTATTCTTCCAGGTTATTATTTCCCTCAGTCTCTGGCTAGAGAAAGCACTCTTCTCTAGGGCCCTTTTTTGGTGTCTATTGGCATTTTTAGGTGGCACCCTCTCCTGACCGCAGTCTGGAATATAGGAAAAGCAAAAGGATAGTCCAGAGAACTCTGTGCTGTGTCATTCCTCAAATCCCAAGATTTGCTTTCTTCTTTCCACCTTTTAGACTTTTCTCATGATATTGGCTGTTTTATGTCCAGAGTGTTTACTGTGCTTAGTGGAAAAAATGGGGTGAAAGTAGTCTATTCATATTTTTCTGGAACTGGAACTCCTATTGCTGAGACAAAATTTATCTTCAATGATGTTATCAGTGCCTCTAATGACTAATTTTGAAAGAATTCACAAATATATTAATGTTCACAAATGTATTCCCATTCAGTATACATATTTATTTATTTATTATTAAGGTATTATTGATGTATACACTCCTATGAATGTTTCACATGGAAAACAATGTGGTTACTACATTCACCCATATTATCAAGTCCCCACCCATACCCCAATGCAGTCACTGTCCTTCAGTGTAGTAAGATGCCACAGATTCACTATTTGCCTTCTCTGTGCTACACTGTCTTCCCTGTGACCCCCCACACCATGTGTACTAAACATAATACCTCTCAGTCACCTTCTCGCTCCCTCCCCACCCGCCCTTCTATACCTCTCCCCTTTGGTAACCCCCAGTTCCTTTTTGGAGTCTGTGAGTCTGCTGCTGTTTTGTTCCTTCAGTTTTGCTTCATTGTTATACTTCACAAATGAGGGAAATCATTTGGTACTTGTCTTTCTCCACCTGGCTTATTTCACTGAGCACAATATCCTCCAGCTCCATCCATGTTGCTGCAAATGGTAGGATTTGTTTCTTTCTTATGGCTGAATAGTATTCCATTGTGTATATATATCACATCTTCTTTATCCATTCATCTACTGATGGGCATTTAGGTTGCTTCCATTTCTTGGCTATTGTAAATAGTGCTGCAATAAACATAGCGATGGATATGTCTTTTTGAATCTGAGAGTATACATATTTATTTAAAAAGATCTATACTCAGCTAATCAAGTTAAAGAATCCTAGTTGACATAAAAATAATTATCCTTTATATTAAAACTGGTTTATCAATTTGGTAACTGTTATTCCCAGATAAGGAGTGATTTTTATTTAGTTAGCTTTCCTTCCGAATGATACTTAAGGTCTTAATACCAAAAATAAGATTCAAAACTTGAAAATAATCCATTACAATATTTAATCTTTCAAATGTTTAATGATTTCAAGAAATGACAAGGATTATTCAGGGTTTATGTTGTTAAGAGGATTTAATTATGTTTAATATTATACTAGAGTTAATATTACATGTTGAATGAACAGACTTGTTTATCAGAAGAGTTTCTGCCTGATCCTGCAAACATTTTCACTGATTTTTGCAAAGATGTTTAAGGTATTTCAAGGATATGTCCATGAAGAATTTACATGTCATTATGATTTTTGAATATCTTTAGAAATTGCATGCAAAATTATAAAATGTATAATATATTCTCATATATTTAAGACTTAGACTAATATATTATCTTGCAGACTTTTTAAATGTTTTACACATGACATTTGCCTTCTGGTAATGTACATACATACAGTTTTAAAATTTATAGTATTTTCAACATATGTACTTCAACATATAATACTTCTGACAGAACAATTCCAGGCCTTCATACAAATAGGATACATAAATGTATCAAAATGTATGTATTTAAGCAATTAAATCTTTGTAATCATATTTGGTATCAGAAGAAATATTTTGGTCACATATTGTTTCCTTCACATTTTTTTTTGAGAAAATGTATATGTATATTGTAGATCAGTTAAAAATTAGAATTTAAGAATTCAGTAAAGCATGCTTTTGTTACAAAGGAATATTCATTAACTAATGATTTTTGGTTTTATTACTAGAATCTGATGTAATACTTCAAATGCATACACTGTGAATTTATACATTAGTTGAATGAATAAAATTAGTAAAATGAATAAAGTGAATTTTAGGTATGATGCTTACTTGACATATTTGGGGTTAATGATAGTTGTGCTCAAAGAGGTGATGCAGGATTATGACCAGCAAGCTATGTTCTCAACTCAGTTCCATGATCAACTTACAAATGGGTCAGCAAGTTGCTCCTTCCAATTCTATGACAAGGACAGTAGTATGTGAACTTATATAAAGATATTATAAGTTGTTGCCTCAAAAGAATTATGAATGCTTTAGAAATGGGAATTTTAAAATACAAGGAATTATGTGCTTAAGTTTTTGGCCTCCTTGAGGAAAAGGAAAATATATACTCACATCTAAAATATTCTTCAGTGATCCAGTCACCATGTGTAGAGATGGCAGTGGTACAATTCTATGTCTAGAGCAATAATGAGGCGGGAGATATATGAAACCCCGGCCACAGTTAACACAGGAGTTGCAATGTAGGGGGTCTTCTGCCTCAACTTCCAAAATATCAATACACCAAAAATGATTCATAAATCTTGTCTCAGATGAGAATTACAGCTATTCATTGCCCAAAGATATCCAAATAAACATTTAAAATCTGTCACTGTGAACATTAAGTCACATGGGATGTTTCAATATCTAGATTGTATAAAAATCCATATCTTTTGAACAGCACTTATTTTGTATTTTTTCTCTCATGAATCCTGTATTTGAGGTTATTTTTCTTTACCAAATCACCAGAATAAACTGCAGTTATTTGTTAATTAAATAAATAATATTGGTTGCTTAATGGATATTTGACAAAACTCTACCTTAACTCTGGACATTTTCGAAATAGCACTATTTGTTTATGCTCTCATGAATGAGATTTGCCACTGTTATGTAAAATTGGTTTATATAATAAAATAATTACATATAATTCAAAAAATAGTGGCCTTCAAAATCATATAATCTATCCTCTTTTTTCAAAATCTTGTATCTTTATTCCTATTTCATCTTTTCTTTTATTATATCCTTGCAATTATAATATAATTTTGATAAACTTCATACCCATGTATCAGCCCCTGTATTAGAGGCTGAACTGATGATACATGACCCTTAATAGTCATGTCCTTGTGAGTCCTTTCCGTATCAACTCTAGGCATGGCCATGTGACCATCTTTGGCCAATGAAACATTAACACTAGACATTAATCTGTCCTTTGGAATATTCTTGGATTCCAGATACCTTGATATAGGAGGAATGCTGAGTAGCCACATAGAGTGGTCCACATGAAAGAGAACTGGGGTTCCTGTGGACATTCCCAGCTGTCAATCATATGAATGAAGATATTTGGACCTTTTTTGCCCAGGGGCCTACCTGATATTAGGGGAGGAAAAATTTACTGAGTAAGTGACCAGACAAGAAAACTTTTACACCTTTTGGACAAAGAAACAATACATTTGTGAAGAAATGACAAGACAAAGAGTTTGGGGACAAGGGCAATAAATCGTGGGGAAGTAACTAGCACATACATTGGTGGGGGTGGGGGAGAAACTAATAGAAGGAAGATCAGTTATTTTGGTAAGTTTGCACTGAACCATTTTAGAGTTGAATCCAAATCTCTGATGATAAAGATGTTCTTGTCATCCTGCTACAGGTAGAGTACCTTTTTCATGGGAAATTTTATGGCCTGTTTTAGCTAAAAAGGGGCAGGTCAGAGAGCCTTTCCTGCATCTGTTGTAACTCAACTGCCTTCAGCTCAAAATGGTTAATATGCCAAAGTGGCATGTTTTGGAGTGATATGTCCTGCAGTCCATCAACACAAAGCAAAAGAAGTTCACGGTCAACCTACCAACCCACAGAATCATGACTAGTCAATTATAGTTATTTTAATCCACTGAGTTTCAAGGTAGTTTGTTACATAGCAATAGATAACCAAAACATGGTATTTTCCTTTTTTTTTTCTGCAGCTAAATTTTTTTTAGAGAACATCTGCATAATGGCTTCCTAGCCCACAGCTGTGTTTTAAAATACAACCTCTGCTTATAAAAAAAAAAAAAGAAAAAGAAATGTCTTCTCTCCTAAAGGAGCTTATAATCTAGTAGGAAAGCTCTGACATATGTAACTAAATTTGAGGTTGAAAGTGATGTTGCTTGCAAGTTTCAGAGATGAAGTACTAGGATGGTTGAGTAGAATGATGAGTGAAAATGTCACAGAGTTTGCTGGGTGTGGTGGCCATGAAAATGCACCATTCAGATCTTCTGAAGGAATAGTTGACTGTGGGTTCTAGCAGCTGACTCTCTGACTGCACCACTGTGTTGGAGCTGGGCCACCCTTTCCATTGGCTCTAACTGGCTAATGACTGAGCATGGTGTAATTTTTACTAATTCTGGGCCATTCCTTTGAGATGTGCAAATCCTGTAATGGGAGACTTTGTGGTTTTTTGTGGGGTTTTTTTGTTTTACTTATTGATTGATCGATTGATATCTTTCATTGAAGTATAGTTGGTATACAATATTGGTTTCAAGTATGTAACATAGTGACAGGACAGTTACCACATTATGAAGGCTCACCCCAGCTAGTGTAGTTGCTATCTGTCAACACAGAAAGATGTTATGTAACTACTGACTGCATTTTCTATGCTGTACTTTCAACTAATGGGAGACTTTGAAATGAGGGTTTCATATTGGCTTGGCTGCACTTTCACGGAACTGTGCTGAAGTATGGTTCTCCTCCTCCCTGATCCTCCTGCCTTCACCTGTCCTCATGTGTTTCAGACTTGCATGCTTTTGCCTTCTTCTTTCTCACCTTCAGCCTTCACATGCACTTTCCTGCAACAAAAAGAAGCAAAACAAAAGCCCTCACATATCTAATCAGGGAATTTGTTTCTAAGAGGAGCAGAGTAACACACTACATCTGTTGGGCCTTGGAAGACAGGATTTGAACACCTTGAGGAGGAATGGATTCAAGGTGATAGAAATAACATGCAAAGAATCTTGAAAGAGGGCAAGATTGATGACTCATATGCAGAACAAATTTGGCAACAGCAGTGACACAATGAATAAGCAGAGGAGCTAAAGGGATAAGGTGAATGGGGCATATTACTAAATGCTAGGCAAAGGTGCTTGGAATTTAAAATATATTAAGGGGAGACATGGAGGATTTTGCCTAAAGGAGTGACATAATCTGAGTTGTACTTTGGGAAAAATGATTGGCAGCAGACTGAATTAGAGAGAGAACAGATTGCTGCTTCTTATTTCTTCTGGTTAAGTAGGAAGTCAAATAAGAAGCCTGTTGGTGTAAACCAATGGGAGAAATGTCACAGCTTTGGCACAAGGAATAATTATGACAATGATAACACCATTATATTTGTACAATGATACGGAGTTCATAAAAAGCCTTTCATATAGATTTAAATTTATTGTCATACATTTAGGGAGTTATTTTTCTCTATTTTCCAGAAGAGGAAGCTAAAGTTTAGAGATTCAGAAAGGTAATGTAATTTAGTTACAGTGCAGAGTTTATAGTCAGTGAAGCCATGACTTAACACAAACCTTTTACTTCCAAGTCCAGGGCTCTTTATGGTTATGCCAGCTTTTAAATCCACAAAAGACAGGTATAGTGAATCAGCTAACTAATGGAGGAATTAGAGAAGGAATAGGAGAAGTCAAGGTTGCAGATGGATCTTTTGGACTAAAGAGAAGTTGGTCTGCAGAGAACCTGGGGGGAGCCATGGGGCTGATGGGAACAGTACTTAAAAGAGCTTAGAAAAGAGCGGCCAGGAAGGTCTGATGAGCACTGCAGTTCAGTGGCTGAGCAGTCAGAGGGCAGCACACAAGAGGAGAAAAGCAACAAGTGCTCATTCAGCAGATAGTCATTGAACATCTACCCATTTACCCGCCTGGCATAAATAATAAGGAAAATAGGTAAAAATGGCCTCCATCAAGAACCTTATACTCTAGAGATGTTACAGAGACAGGCGTAAAGATTTTTAACACTATTAATGAAGGGGCTGCTTTGAATATCAAATACTTATGACCACACTTTTATATTTGGTCACAGGAAGAGAGATATACCTTCACACCAATGCAACATGAAGTTTCATCTCTTACTTTTGCTGTCATGCTGAATTCGATTTACAGACATAAAATCCACTCTTGTGCTCTTGATTGGAAAATGTGAAAGCAATTTACCTTTGGTGAGTTAATGTACAGCCTCTGGTATCTATATTCTTATAAGTGTTCATAGATTCTGGGGATTTACAAAAGCTATATCTTTCTCTGAGGGTATGTGAAATATGCTTAAGTGTATTTTTGATGATTAGAAGACTTAGTAAATCCTAAAGTGACTTTTTTTTCATTAAAGGGTAACAGGTGTGCCTGCTATATTTCATGTTTCTTGGTCCTGTGTTTCTGCATTCTTACTGCTTTCCATCTTACCCAGACATATTCTCAGACACAACAATGATCAGCAAAAGTATTTAAATCATTTTCATAATTAACTATCTTTATTTATAAGAAGTTATTTACTTATATTAGAAGATCATCCAGACATTCTATTTTCCCTTCTTTTTTTTGGAAGAAGTACAGTTTTGGTTACATTCTTTAAGTTTTCATGAATCCAGTTTAATCTATCCTCTAGACTTACTGAATTTCTAAATTGTTCATGTTTATAATTTCATATATAAAAAGGCATACATTTGTGTAACACATATATACACAAACACACACATGTGGTGTGTGTACGACATGTTCTTCCAGAGTAAAACTGAGTTTGCAATCAGTGTTTTCTGTGAACTAAAATAAATCACAAACACACACACACACACACACACACACACACAATGTACCAATCTGAAATTATGGCTTCAAATAGTAAATGCTATAAAAACGTTAATTGCAGGGGCATTAATGGAAGCTATAATGCCAGGAAACTGCCCACTGAAAAATGCCTCTCCAGAGAGACTTGCTGACTACACACCCGGTTCAGTAAATGAGACAGAACCTGTGCTTCAATTCATCCCGTCAACCTTAAAACTTCATAGAGTCCTCACTCTTCTCATTGTGATGTATCTCTCCTATGAGTGACAAGTATGTACAGGAGATAATAAAATGTGCTGAAATAGTCTGCTTGGCAGTGTTTTTGCTGATGTATTAATTCATTTCCTTCCATGTGCTCTATCACTATCATGTCTCACCAGATTTTATGAGAGGGCTCACTGAAGTGAAAATCAAGCCAATGAATCGTTTAATATGAGCTAATGAAAACCAGATATAAAGGCTTTAGGAACTGTTTTGGAGCTTTAATTGTCAAGTGGATGTAAATTCCGAGCACTACTAAGGAAAGGAAAGGACTGTAATGAAGACAGTGGGATCACTTTGCAAAAACTGGTTTAATTAAATAGTCATGTAAACAATGATGTCCTGGCTGAAAAACCACTGAAATAGGAAGCGAGAAATGTTTTCTCCAAGGTTGGAGATACACTTTTTCAAAATGAAAAGAGTACACTACCATGTTTATTTTCCTTTGCCATATTTTGAGAGAAAACCATATTAGCATGCTACCGCCATTCATACAAAGCTCACCTTGCTCTGAGAAACCCATAAGGACACTTAACAAAATATTCCAAAAATCCTGTTGTTTATTTATGGTATGGATGTGATAAATTTGTGGGTTGTGATGTGATTAACTAATACAGTGTGCAATGAGGTGCTATAAAGGAGAAGATGGCTATAAATTGCATACATTTGTTCCTGATATAAAAAAAGGATTTTTATTGTATTAAACTAGGCATGTCTATAATAATTGATTCAGGAAAAGGTAACCAGTAGGTGTTAAAACCATGGGATGAAAGAATTTGTGGAATAGGATACTCATAGTTTGCCAAAGTTATCACCCAAGAGTTAATTTATTAAATACAAAGTTTCAAGTTTTAATGAAGATATCTGTAGATCAGAGCCTTAAATAAGGAATCAAATTTAGCACCATCACTGATAATGATGTTATTCACTTATTAAAACACTTCTTCATGTCAAAATCCTTAAACTGAATTTAACAAATCTAAAATGTAAAGCACTCTACATACAGCTGGCTTGTATGCTGAAACAAAAAACAAAACTCTCCAAAGCCCAAACGTCATAAAAAAGAAAGCAAAACCAAAATTCCAAAATCTCAAAGAAGAAGGCACTGTCCTAATTTAAAAGAGACAGAACTCAAAAGGCAATGATTGATTCTTGGATAGGAAAAAAAGGGAAGATGAATAATACATTTGGGGAAATTTGAAATGGCTAGTGTATTTTGGGTGGTATAGCCTTAACACTGACATTCGTACTATGATAATGGTATTGTAGTAATGTAGGTAATGGTCTTATTTTTAGGGTATGTGTGCTGAAGTAGGGCTTTAGTGTAAGGATGCCTGCAACTTTCTGTCAAATGGCTAATCACCAAAATGCAAACAAATGAACAAAGAAACAGAGGAAGAGATAAAGCAAATGTGGCAAAATGTTATAGTTTGGTTAATATAACTGAAGAGTATGTACATGTTCATTGTAGTAATATTCAACTCTTCTCTAAATTTAATATCTTCAAAATAAAAAATTGGGAAGACTGGTATTGCATATGGCTTTTTAGTTACAGATAAGTGTACTTGGGGCCTACTGAATAAGTATACACTTTAGTTGAAGAATTTAGATCGCCTTACCACTCAGTGTTATTAAACTCTGGTTTTTGAACAATTATGTACAGATAAGAAGTCAAAATGGTAATTGTTTTCTGAGAAGTTACAACTCAAATTTCTCCTGAAACAAAAACTCGGTGAAGTCATTTTTGCTCAGTATAACAATAAGAAATTGTGTTTAGCTTTCTTAAATCACACAGATGAAAAATTTCAAAGAGATTCATTAATTCATCTCTATTTATATGAAGAAAATGTAATCTGCATGTTTAAGAGAATGCTGAAATAAAAAAACCCTCATTTAAAATAAGACGTGTTCACATGCATTTCCTTATATAATCTGTTCAATTACTTCGTTTACGCCATTTATCTGACTCATTCCATTCAATAATTTTTCTTATTGTAGCAAATAGATGTATTTAGATGTTTGTCAAAAATCATGTATGAAAATGATGTTAAGAACATATAATCCCTTCTATTTTCATGGTAAGTCTTTCCAAGGTAACTATCTAATACCTTGGTCTTAGCCTGCCAGCCTCCAGAATCGCATGTGGAAAATAAATTTCTGTTGTTTAAGTCTATGGTATTCTTGTTATGGCAGCCCCAGCAGACTAATACAGGAGAGAAGGAGAAGGGGACCAAAACCTGCTCTCTGGATCTTTGATAGATTAGCTTTAACAACTGGAGAATTATGGGCCGAGGGCCCATACATGCTCTCAGCAAAGGTTAATCCTTCTACCTGTGTGCTAACTAACTCCTTTCACCCACTCTAGGATGTCTCTCTTCAGCAGCATGTCACCCCTTTCTGCTACACCTTTACCAACAGCACATATTCCGAACCTGACCACCCCTCATCTCCCCCCCACTACCATCCTGATCCATGCACTAGTCATCTCTCACCTAGCATATTGCCATTGCTTCCTGAGTACCCTTCCTTCCTCTTGCACTTTTCAATCCGTTCTCACCACAGTGATTCTATTAGTACCAAGTCAGATCGTGTCGTTCATCTATGTGAAATCCCTCAATGACTTTTTTACCTATTTCACAGTAAAAGTTAAAGTGCTTCCCATAACTTCCAAGACAAAGCATCTAAGCTCTGTTAGCACCCGGACCCCATCTCTTACCATTCTCCTTCTTTCTCACTCTTTCTCGGTCATTCTGGCACAGCTACTGTTTTAGCAACATACCGGCAATGCCTCTGCTTTGGGACTTCCGCATTCCCGTTTTCTCTGCCTGCTACTTCCTTCCCCAGCTATCTCCATGGCTCTTCCTCACTTTTCTCCTGGCCATTATTTAAACGTCCGTGTTCTTCATGAGTTCTCTCTTGGCTGCTTTTGTGAGTTGAATGGCGTCCTTCCTGCCTGCCCCTCCCAAATATGGTGAAGCCCTAATAACCAGGACTTCAGAAGCGACCAAAGTTGGATACAGAGTCACTACAGACGCAGTTCATTAAGACGAGGTCATACTGAAGTGGGACGGACTTCAGCCTAATATGACTGTTGTCCTTATAAGGAGACGATCATGCCGACGCAGAGACCTTCAGAGAGACCACCGTGAGGCCATGAAGGTGGATGCTGGAGTGAGGCAGCAGCCAGCCACAAAGCAGAAGATTGCTGGCCAGCCACCAGGAGCTGGGGGAGACAAGGCAGGATTTCCCTGTAGGTGTCAGAGGGTGCTGACATCTTAATTTCAGACTTCTAGCTTCCAGAACTGTGAGACAATGAGTTTCTGTTCTTGAATGCCAACGGGTGTGTGATGTTTTGTTAGGGCAAAACAGCTGCCCTATGTGAAATGCAATTCCTGGGAGTCAGGTCATGTTACTGCTTTATTTTTCACCTTAGCACTTGACATCATCTAACCTGTGATATTTGACTTATTATTTTGTATATTTTTTGCCTTACTACCCCAAATGCCAGCAACATGAGGCTGGGGATTTTTCTGTTTTCCTCATTACCCTCTTGTCGCACTTGAAACATTCCTTGATGCTGTACAGCTCCTCCAAGCATCTTTCTTGACTGAAGCAATGAAGATATGAATGAATGAGGGAATAAGCCAGGTAATTTGTTCCATCTCCACAGGGAAGGGTAAAGGCTGTTTCAAAATAACACGAGTGTTTTGGAAAATTGCTCCACTTATTGCATAAAATACTGTAAGTGGAAAGAAGCATTCCTCCTTAAAAATGCTACACAGCAATTAAACATAATTTTTGAAGAGTTTAAATGACATGAGAAATTCTTACTGTTTTATGAAAAAGGTGGTTTATAAAATAGTTTCTATAATAAAATCAGAGTTGTGAAACAGACACTTTTGAATAAAGAATAGAGGAAATATTTTAAATTTCTAATGATGGTGTTTTTATTTGATTGCACAATGTGTATTGTTTTCATTTTATTATTTAGAAATTTCTGTACATTATGAAATTTATGTAATTTGATTGATTTAAAAAAATGCTTTTATTTACTTCTGTTAGCCTTATGGCTACCCATTACTTTGCATATCAGGAAAGAACTTAGGAATGAAGTGGCAGTAACTCCATGATGAACTTTGAAAACCATATCACAGAATTAAACAGCTACATTTTCCACTGTGCTGCCATGTCCACTAAGTTTAAAAACAGAAGCTTCTACCAGACCTGCCTGCTCTAGAGCCTTCCTACTTTCATTCCCCCATCCCTTCAGACAGAAGCTGCTGAAATTAGAAACTCCTGTTGACTCAGAGAATCACAACTGAGTCAAGAACCTCAACTTCTAACCACAATACATGCCAACAAAACAGACATGTTATATCATGCCACTATCATTTGAATTAAAATCTCATGAATGTTGTCTAATTGGTAGTACCTAAATTACATTCAGATCCTAACCGCAAGGGAGACTGAAAAATGCTTTAAACTCTACCCCCTCTGTGTCTTAGAAGCTAATTTGAATGCATGGTGATGGCCCATTAGATGAAAAATAATTCCTCATTTTGGAAGAATGTTTGTTGTACTCTCATTTCTAACACATATTAGGGGGAATGGATATCCAACATATGGGGAATGGTAAAATAGAAAACAAGACATGGTTAAGAACTGCCTTCAAGAACTGAAGAACCCTTCTTCAGCTCTTTGGTTCATGTTAAGTAAGAGTGTCTTCCCTATCATCACTATTGTAAAGGAGATCCAGATTGCTTCTGGAGAATATGTAGGAGTAGAAGTTAGTGACACTGAAGAACAAGTTCTTGTTGGCTGCCTTCATGGGCTATGGCCAATTTTTTTGATTTCAATTTCATCCTTTGCAAAATTTTCCTTTCCCTCTCATGAAGATGAACGAAGCCACTTACTTAAAAATGTATACATTTAGATGGGCAAGGACTTAATTTAATCATTAGACAGATTTTTGAGAAAGAGCTTTTAGGCTGTTGTACATACAATGGGAGTGAAGACATTGGACAAACAAGAGTCAGGCCTATGAGAAATTGATATAGGCTTTCATTGCAGATGGAGGGGAAATGCATAAAGGAATACTGCAGACAGGGCAGGCTAGCCTCCTTCTACCCACTGAAATGCTAAAGATCCTTTGTAATTTATGAATCAGGGCAGAAAACAGATAAACTAAAGTACTTATATTCTACTTCCCCTACTACCTTGTCTCAGTTGTCCTCAATATTCTTTTGTTTTGCTAATGTAACAAGTTGGCAGATTGGCCAAGGATGTTCAAAGAAAGTTGAGTGCTGGAATTTCATTTAATTTATTTCAGTTTTTGTAATCTTTATTTGTTAGTTGAATGTTGACTAGGTCCCCCAGGCAGGCTATCAATGTAAATGATCAGAAAATATTGGCAGCTTAGGGAAATTAATTTGACACTAAATAATAATTCCTTCCATAAATCAGTGACAGGTGGGTTTTTTATATGTAGGGTTATTTTAGGAAGATGCCCAACGAAAGAAGGAAAGACCTCACAGTTAAGAGTCAAGGAGCGATAGGATTAGAGCTGTATTTTAGAACTAGGAGAGGTATGACTGCAGCCTGAAAAACCAGTTTAGCCCATTCTGCGGCCATTTTGGAGCCACAAACAACTGAATGGATACCCTGACCCACTCTATGTTATCCTCAAAACTCTCTTTATTATTCTTTTTTGACTTAAATAATTTTCCATTTCATCCTGCTTCTTACCATGTACACAGCCGTCCTATGTATCTATTTATTGAGATTATAAGGCTTTCTTTCTTGGGCTTTTGCTCTGGATCTCTCTCTAGACTCACATTTTAACTTTTGCTTTTGACATGGAAGATTTTTGAGTTACTATCTATTTGGGAACAATTTTCCATAGGTCTCGCATGTTTCTTAAAAATAGCATGTCTCTGCATGTCTTACAAATAGCATACTGACTGCCCTTCATTTTAGGCTATCTTTTCATGTATGTTTATAGAGCAAATCACATTGGAAGCTATTAGACAGTGTCTCCCTCCCGAGCAAAGAACAAGTTTGCTTACAGCCTTCCTCTAGAGCAAGGAGCAAAGCAGGCAGGCTTAGTTTCCATTATAAAAAATATAGGTTTCTTGAGCTCAGGATTTCACTCATGTAATGCAATTCACATTTGCAGATATCCATCTATGTCTTTCTGTAACATCTCATGGAACTCAGGGGCAAGAAGAATCGAGAGAAATAAGATGTTGTTTTTGCACTGTCAGTAATAAAGTCCTTTGTCTCTGACTCAGGATACTTTGTATCTTTTGCCAGCATCCTTGAGACTGTGGCAGGCGAATTTTTTAGCTTGCAAGTATGTGAACTCTCAGACTCCTCATTTTTTTCCTGTCTTGGGTGTTATTTTAACAGCTTTATTGATACATAATTCACCATTACAGAGTGTACAATTCAAAGGTTTTTGTTTATTCAGACTAGTATGACCATCAACACAATCTAAATTTAGAACATTTTCATCATATCAAATGTACCCTTTAGCTATTACCACCTAATCTTCCTGTCCCCCTACTCTAATGTAATTTTTGGATCTATATACTTGTTTATTGTGAATATTATAGATATGTGTGTCATAAACACATATGTTTTCAAGAATAAGGCATGTGTGGCATTTATTAATACCTTATTCCCTTATAATCCTCTGTTGTATGGATATACTAACCTTACTTATCTAGTCTTTAGCTAATGGATGGTTGGGTAATTTCATTTTTTGACCTCTGTAATAATGCTGACCATTCATGGACAAGTTGTTCATGGGCATTTGCTTTCATTTCCCTTGGGGATACACCTAGGAGTGGAATTGCTGTGCTGTATGGTGACTCTATGTTTAACATTTTGAGGAACTGCTGGGAAATTTTAAAAAATAGTTGCACAATCTCACATTTCTACCAGGATTTGAGGGATCAAATTTCTCTTCATTCTCATCAACACTTATTATTTTCTGTTTTTGAGGAATTATTATTGCCCTCCTTATGGGTGTGAAATGGTTCCTCATTATGGTTTTGATTTGCTTTTCCCTAATGGCTAATGGTATTGAACATCTTTTCATGTTCTTACTAGACGTTTTTACATCATTGCAGAAATATCTATTCAAAACCTTTGCCCACTTTCAATTGGATTATTTGACTTTTCATTATTAAAATATATTATTTCTTTAAGTTTCTCAATATAAGACCTTATCAGCTATATAATTCACAAATATTTTCTCCCATTTGATGGGCTATCTTTTTACTTCTTTGATGGGGTCCTTAGAAACCCAATGTTTAAATTGTAATGAAGTCTTGTTTGTCTATTTTTTGTTTTGTTGCTTATTTTTTTGGTATATCTAAGAAGACTTTGCCTTTCACAAGGTAATGAACTTTTATTTCTATTATTCCAGACTCAATATTTTTTACCTTTTCATTCATGCTTATGATCCATTTTAAGTTAACTGTTTTGTATCATATGAAGATATCATTTTTTTTGCATGTAGATATCTAGTAGTTCCAGCACCATTTGTTGAAAAGACTGTATTACACATTGAATTGTCACCCCTGAAAAAAATCAATTGATCATATATGTGAGGGTTCATTTCTGGACTTGCAATTCTGTTCCATTGATTTATATGTTTATTTACCCTATGCCAGTTCTACAGTCTTGATTACTGTAGCTTTGTGGTAAGTTTTCAAGTCAGAAAGTATGAGTTTGTCAAGTTTTTCTTCTTTTTCAAGAATATTTTGGCTAGTGTAGATCCTATGAATTTCCATATAACTTTTAGGATTATCTTTTCAACTTCTGCAAAAAAAAAAAAACCTTTGAGTGTACAAGTCATGCACTTTTTTGTTAAATTTATTCCTAATCATTTCACTCTTTTAGATACTATAGCAAATGGAATTATTTTCTTAATATCATTCTGGATTGTGGATTGATAGTGTGTAGAAATACAAACGATTGTTGTATATTGATCTCGCTCTCTACAATTTTATTGAACTTACTATTTTAACAGTTTTTTACATGGATTACTTAGTTGCAGGATACAAAATTAATACACAGAAATCTGTTGCCCTCCTATACACTAACGATGAACTAGCAGAAAGAGAAATCAGGAAAACAATTCCATTCACAATAGCATCAAAAAGAATAAAATACCTAGGAATAAACCAAACCAAGGAAGTGAAAGACCTATACTCTGAAAACTACAAGACACTCTTAAGAGAAATTAAAGAGCACACTAATAAATGGAAATTCATCCCATGCTCTTGGGTAGGAAGAATTAATATTGTCAAAATGGCCATCATGCCTAAAGCAGTATACAGATTCATCACTATCCCTATCAAAACACCAACAGCATTCTTCAATGAACTGGAACAAATAGTTCTAAAATTCATATGGAACCACAAAAGACCCCAAATAGCCAAGGCAAACCTGAAAAGGAAGATAAAGCAGGGGGGATCTCACTTCCCAACTTCAAGCTCTACTACAAAGCCATAGTAATCAAGACAATTTGGTACTGGCACAAGAACAGACCCATAGAACAGTGGAACAGAACAGAGAGTCCAGATATTAACCCAAGCATATATGGTCAATTAATATACAATAAAGGAGCCATGGATATACAATGGGGAAATGACAGCCTGTTCAACAGCTGGTGTTGGCCAAACTGGACAGCCACATGTAAGGGAATGAAACTGTATTACTGTCTAACTCCATACACAAAGGTAAACTCGAAATGGATCAAAGACCTGAATGTAAGTCATGAAACCATAAAACTATTAGAAGAAAACACTGGCAAAACTCTCTTGAATATAAACATGAGAAACTTTTTCATGAACATATATCCCTGGGGAAGGGAAACAAAAGCAAAAATGAACAAGTGGGACTATATCAAACTAAAAAGCTTCTGTACAGCAAAGGACACCATAAGTAGAATAAAAAGACATTATATAGTATGGGAGAATATATTCATAAATGGCATATCTGATAAGGGGTTGACATCCAAAATATATAAAGAGTTCATGTGCCTCAACAAACAAAAAGCAGATAATCCAATTAAAAAATGGTCAGAGGATCTGAACAGACACTTCTCCAAAGAAGAAATTCAGTTGGCCAACAGGCACATGAAAAGATGCTCCACATCACTAGTCATCAGAGAAATGCAAATTAAAACCACAATGAGATATCACCTCACACCAGTTAGGATGGTCACCATCCAAAAGACAAACAACAACAAATGTTGGTGAGGATATCGAGAAAGGGGAACCCTCCTACACTGCTAGTAAGAATGTAAATTAGTTCAACTACTATGGAAAGCAGTATGGAGGTTCCTCCAAAAACTCAAAATAGAAATACCATTTGACCCAGGAGTTCCACTCCTAGGAATTTACCCTAAGACTGCAGGATCCCAGCTTCAAAAAGACATATGCACCCCTATGTTTATCGCAGCACTATTTACAATAGCCAAGAAATGGAAGCAACCTAAGTGTCCATCAGTAGATGAATGGATAAAGAAGATGTGGTGTATATACACAATGGAATATTATTCAGCCATATGAAGAAAACAAATCCTACCATTTGCAACAACATGGATGGAGCTAGAGGGTATTCTGCTCAGTGAAATAAGCCAGGCAGAGAAAGACAGGTATCAAATGATTTCACTCATCTGTGGAGCATAAGAACAAAGCAAAAACTGAAGGAACAAAACAGCAGCAGACTCACAGAACCCAAGAATGGACTAACAGTTACCAAAGGTAAAGGGACTGGGGAGGGTGGGTGGGAAGGGAGGGAGAAGGGGAATAAGGGACATTACAATTAGCACACATACTGCAGGGGGTTGCACAGGGAAGGCAGTATAGCACAGAGAAGACAAGTAGTGACTCTATAGCATCTTACTACGCTGATGAACAGTGACTGTAATGGGGTATGTGGTGAGGACTTGATAATGGGGGAATCTAGTAACTACAATGTTGCTTATGTGACTGTATATTAATGATACCAAAATAAAAAGAATGGATTACTTAGGATTTTTTGTACATCGAAAATCACTAATTCCCACTGCAAATAGAGATAACTGTAAAAGTGTTTCTCATATATTTTCTCTTCTCCCTTTTTGAGTTTTTATTGTTATATATATCTGTATGTTACAAACCCTGAGATGCATTGACATAATTATTTATTTAGAGAACTTCAAGTCTTTTAAGGAAGCTGATAGAAGAAAGGAAAGCAAGTATATATTTAATGATTTTGCTACATTTATCTTATTATTTAGCATTTTTGGTTCCCTTCATTTTCCTGTGGATTCAAATGACCACCTGGTGTCATTTCCTTACTTAAACAAAATTTGTCCTTACTCACATTTGTGCTATTATTGACAAATCTATTATATTTCTATGTTACAGTCCCCACAATGAAATTTTACATTTACATTATTTTATACAATTACTTTTAAAAGCAACTAATAGAAGCAATGTGAATATACATTTATGCTGTCTTTTGTAATTATATAATTACCTTTACTAGCACATTTAATTTTTCAAGTGGATTGGAATTCTTGTCTAGGATTTATTGCTTTCAGTCTGCAGTATTCTTTTAATATTCCTTTTAAGGTAGGTCTGCTAGCAACAAATTCTTTCCATTTTTGTTTAACTGAGACAGTCTTCATTTTGTCTTCTGTTTTGAAACACAGTTTTCTAGATGTTAGACCCCTGATTCCCAGGTGCTTTTTTTTTCAATTAGCATTTTGATTATGTCATCCTACTGTCTCCTGGCCTCTATTGTTTCTGATAAGTCAGCTGCTGATAGTATTGGGTTTCTTTGGCAGGTAAAGAATCATTTTTCTTTTGCTGCTTTCAAGATTTTCTCTTTTTCTTTGGACTTCAACATTCTTGCTGTGATGTGTCTGAGTGTAGATCAATTTATGTTTACCCTACTTGGAATTCATTGAGCTTCTTGGAGATGTGAATTGTTTTTTTTATCAAATTTGGAGAAATTGTAGTAATTATTTATTTAAATAATTTTCTTCTCCCTTCTCTCCTCCTGGTACTCTCATTATGCATATGTGAATATGCTTCATGGTGTCCCACATTTTAATGAAGCTCTATTTTTTCTTTAATTTCTTATTTTCTCTGTTCTACAGATTGCATAATTTCTACTGATCTATCCTCGAGTTCATCAATCCTTTCTTCTGCCAGCTCAAATTTACTTTTGAATCCCTTTAGTGAATCTTTTGTTTCTGTTGTGGTTTTGAACTCCAAAATTTACATTTGTTTCCTTTTTATAAGTCCTTTTTTTTTTGAAATTCTCTTATGAGATGCTGTCATCAGACCTTCCATGACTTTTTAAAACATGATTTCCTTTAGTTTTGAGCACATTTATAATAGTTGCTTTGGAGTCTTTGCCCATGAAGTCCACCAGCTGGCCCCTTCAGAGGTATTCTATCATTTACTTTTTCCCCCTATGTATGAGTCATACTTTCCTATTTGCATGTCTTCTGATTTTTTTTTTTTGAAAACTGGTCTTTTTGGTTACTATGTTGTAGGAACTCTGGGCGTTATCAGTCTCTCCTTTAAGAAATCTATTTTTGTTGTTTGTTTTCTTTTAATTTGTTTAGTGGCTTGGTTGGGCTGTTTCGGTCTATTTCCCCGGCAGTGTGCAGCCCCAGATGCCATGCCTCGGAAGGGGCAGTATCGGCCATGTGCTCAGTCTCTTTGGGATGGGTTTGCCAGGCTCTCTTCTTGCTTTGATCTCTGTAAGCTGTCTGCCTCGGTTGGCATCACACCAGCTGTTAGCTTCCACTAATTTACTGATGACGATGATGATGATAGTAGTGGACTGGATGTCCATTCTTCTCACTCCTCATAGACTGGGACTCACCGTGACTTACAGTAGCTCTCTGGTGCTAGGAGCAATTAGCTTAATCTGTATTTCATGGCATTTACTTCTTTTTAAAGCTTATTAGTTGCTCTTTTGAAAGTTTAGGATTCTATGATGGGAAAATTTCCACATAGACTGAGGCAATTTTTCTCTCCAGTATAGAAAGCTTTCAAGCATACATATTAGAAAGACTACTAGCTTTATCTGCTCTTTAGAGGAACACGTTTTTGTCATAGAAGTGTAATTGATAACAGCTGAGGAAATGTCATTTTAGTTCTAGGTTACTATAAGCACCACTTGGACTGCGGCAGAAGTACTCTCTGGTGAAAATTTTGCTATTTTACCTGTACTAAGCACTTAGTGTTTTTAAAAAATACACTGTGCATTCACTCAAGATTAATTTAAAGTAATGCTTGCAGTGCATCCAATCCCTCTCTTTGTATGGCAAAGTTTGAAGTTTATCTTTGTTTTTCCCCAATAAGGGCTTATTGCCCTACATAATTGCCAGTTTTTTGCTGAGCATTTTTCTATTATAGGTACAAAATAATACATTAGATATTTTAAGTCCTTATGCTTAACAGTAATAAAAGATAAACCTTAACCATATGGAATACTACATGAATCTAATGTGTTTCTCAGAGGACACGTAATTATTTTATTCTGGCAGATATCCTCTGTTTATTTGTTTCATTATAATAATTATTATAATATTAACAGACTTGAAATTACTCCCACTTCTTGATCATTCAAGGAACTAATGTGCTAGTAGAAATTCTGGCTAAAAAAAGTAGCCATTTACTTTAAAATATTTTGTTTATCAGAAAACTGTTTACTTTTTGAGAAAGAAAATATATTTCATGAGAAATTACCAACTTACTAAAATTTTACTTCTAGCTATGCATAGTAAATAGTCTGAAGTACGTTGTGATATATTCTAGAGAAAGCATCTACGTCATTATAGAACCATCTACGTCAAATTAGCATGAGAATTTATTTAAATGCAACAAAGGCCTCCAAGAACTTTTGGTGAGATTTTCCTGCTTTTTACACGAAAGGTTTTTTCCTGCTTAGGTACAAATATCCACAACAGTAAAAACATGTTAAATCCTTCCCTACCCTAGTGACAATGAAAATAAAAAAGAATCATTATGATAAATTCAATAATAAACCAAAGAAGCATTCTGAGTTTCAGAAAAACTGATGCTGTTGATAAGAACCAACAAGATGAATTATATCCCTGTAAAGATCTGTTTTTCTTTCCTGTTACACTAAATGCTTCCACAATCTGTACATTGCCCAGGTTAGAATTCTGAAAATCATCTTATTTTTTTCCTTATCCCCACATGTATCTAATCAGTTACTAAAGCCATCAATTCTATATTTTCAGTTCTCTAACACCTCTATCTTCTCCTTTATGGTCACTGCCTTGGTTCAGGCCACTGCTGTCTCTCACCTACGTTATGGGACAGCTGTCCCTTGGTGACCCCTCAGCTTCCAGACTTCTCCGCATGCATCATTCCCAGAGGGACATTTATGCAATATTAATATCCTTTTCTGGCCTGGAAGTACTCCGCGGCCCTCCGTTATCTCCATGACTAACACACAGTTCCTCAGCACAGTGCGCAAGGCCCTTCCTGACCTGGCCTCAGCCTTTCTCCACTTTCACCAGAGGCCGCTTCTCCAATCTCGATGCATTAGGTTCCAGTCTACAAATTATTGCCAGCTTCCTCATTTCACTATCTTTTCTTTTCTTTTCTTCCTATTCCTTGCTTCTTTCCTTCCCCTCTCCTGCCCTTCCTCCCTCTCTGTCTCTCTTTTCTCTTTCTCTCTACTTTTTTCACCTCTAGTGAAAATTATGTCTTCTCTGCCACTAATGGCTCTTGATCTCAATCTTCACCTGCCTAAATCTTTAATGGACACTTATGCAGCCATCCCACCTGCTTGTCACTGAAGTATTTTATTTCCCATACCTAAAGTGGTAGCCCCCAAAACACTAATATGACTCTCTACGGTTATGGGCCTCTCCAAAATTACTGTAATCCTCTGTGAGTTTATGTTTTGAAGTCTTTATGACTCTGTATTGCTGTTGGTTTCTTTGTCTCAAACACATGACTCTGAACTTCTTTAGGGCTAGGATTATGTTTTGAAAATGTTATCATCTCTAATTCTAATTTATTACCTAAAATAGTTAGGGCACAATAAATATTTAATAAGCATGATATCTTTCAATGTATTTTAGTGGTAGGAAAAAATTAGCTTTTTTAGAAGTCAACACAAGTTTATATAGTTGAAATCACAAAATAAAATATCAATAAATATGACTTCATACAAATAAATTATCCTTGACAAAATGCCTCTGTAAAGAACACACATATGTATACACAAATATAGAAAATATTGAAAGAAAAGCAACAAATAATTATGGAGCTTGTGTTTACAGCTGCTAAATTCTGGTGGGCCAACTTCAATGACTTTGAAGGTAATCAATATTTTCTACTGTTTCTTGTGGAATATTAACTATTGGTCTTAATCTTAAGTATTCATGTAGCTCTTTTGTGTTTTTTTCATCTATTGTTTTAGTGGACAGTTTGGAGAGATTGTAAATGAAACTTTAAAGTAGCAGGATCTGATACTGTTATCTTCTTTCCTTTGTTTAATTGTCCCCATGGGTCCATGTGTAATCCCATAACATGATTATAATATAGGTAGAGTTTTTCTTCTCTGCCAGAACTGCTCATTGTTTCAGTAGTCTCTTTATCTTTTCTTTCTGGCCCAGAGACTGAGGTTTTCAAGATATCTCAAGGTATCTTTGAATGGAAAGGAATTTCTAGTTTTCCTGAAATAATATGATGACTTATGGTGTGCTTACAGGTTTTCATTTCAGTATGGGGAAAAAAAAGACAATATATACTTAGTCATTTTTTTCCCCGTTTTGTCTGTTTCTGGTGATTAAATCCTGAGGAAAAGGAACAGGGAGGGGTCTGCATCTTATACATACCAGGCTGCCTGAAACTGCCTCTAAATAGGATTGTCTTATTAAATGATGTGTATTTATTATAAGAAGTAAACAATAAATCACTCTTAGCGTACCACATCACTACTACATGTCCAAGTTATAATACTTTTAAAAATAAAATACTACAATAAGTCATCTGAATCAAATTACAAATGGTTAACCATTAGGTGGTTCTTCAGCAAGTATTTCTTCTACTTGTGAGGTTTTGGCTCTTAGGTGGATATTTGGATTGTATTGTAGTGAAAATTGTATCATGGAAATAATTTTACTGGGTTGATGTACATTTAATGATATTCCCACAGGATAAAGAGTGCTCTGAAGGATAAAAGACACTGTTTTATGATATCTTATAACAATCTTTGGGTTTTGTCGAGTTGAGGTATCTGCTACAAAAAGGGAGCTCCATGCTGTGCCACCCGCTAGTTTCTAAGCATAGGGGAAACATTTCTGTGATTGATTAAGAACTGTGCTATAGGTTGAATAGTGCCCTTATCTCCTGTCCCTAAAAAAGACCTGTTGACCTTATTTGGAATAGGGTTTTTCCAGAGGTAATAAAGTTAATATGAGGTCATTGGAGTGGTCCCTAGTCCAATATGACTGATGTCCCAAAAAGGAGGAATTTGGACTCAGACATGCATACAAAGAGAATGCCGCATGAGGAGGAAGGCAGAGATCGGGGCGGTGCATCCGCGGCCAAGGGACACAAAAGATTGTCAACAAAGTGCCAGAAGCCAGGAAAGAGGCATGGAACAGATTCTCCCTCACACCTTCAGAAAGAACCAACCTGCCAACGCTTTGATCTTGGACTAGCCTTCAGAACTGTGAGACAACAAATCTCTGTTTACACCACACAGTTTGTGATATTTGGTTACAGTAGTCCTTGGAAACTAATAAAAAATGTATCCCAAGTAATGAATGGCACATATCATTTATTCATAGAAGAGGTCTGCATTAGTTCAGGTCCTCTGAGAAACAGATGCCAAGAAGGGTTTAAATGTTCAAGGCATTTTAGTAGGAGAAGTGCTTCTATGAAAGAAAAGAGGGAGGGAACCAGGTAAGGCTGGGGCAGCTGGTGAAGGACAGGAGAGCCATCAGACAGATCACGGTGCAAGTCTGATAATGTGAAAGAAGGTGGAAATACGATGGATGAATATATCTTGGATTGCCCTGCAGGCTAAGGAAGTTCCAGTCTGGCAAAGCCACCATGGTGTCTTCAAGTCAAAGTCAACTCTCAGGGATGGGCTTTTGAGGAATAGGTAGGCCTTCGTATCCCTGCCATACTAATTTACCGACTGTGAGCAGCTGTGGGAGGCATGTCCTCTGCTCAAAGGAGGTGATGCACTTCTACATGCAGTCTGGGGCCCTTGGTTAATTCCTCTCCCCAAAGGGGGTGGTCTCATCCTCACGTCGCACAGAGATGCTGCTCTTGTGACTTAAGTAGCTAGAGAATTCAATCCTTGAGAGATAATGAACCAAAAGTGAATATCTGAACAAGAATACAAAAAATTCGATCATCTAGAATACAAGTTAGGGTAAACTAGGCAGTGAAAATGAATCAATGCTGAAATACAAAGTCTCAACACAACACAAGCTTTTGTTCTCACAAGGTAGTTCAGTGACAGGAAACTTGGATGGGTAGGTGAAGAAATTTCTCTGCTCCACACAGACACTGAGAGATACAAGTAACAGTAACTACACTATATCAAAATGTGGCTTCAAAATTTGCTCTGGGTGGGTGCTCTGGTCACCACCCCAGTTAGCTAGAAGCGGAAGGGTATGGAGGGATGTATGTATGGTCAAGGCCTTGAAATGGCACATGTGCGTTCCACTCATTTTCTGGTGGCTAAAACTCAGTCACTTCACTCCACCTAACTGCCAAGTAGACTGGCAAATGTTTGACCTGTGTGCCCAGGAAAAGAGGGGACTGGATCCTGGTGTGTATCCGGCCTTCTCTACCACACTTGGCAATGACCAAATATTGGTATTTGTGGTATCAAGTTAAAAGAATTCTAAAAGATTGAAATTCTTAGTTTTTAATCCAGCTATTTGGTGTTATACAAGTACGGAGAATAGTCTTTAATGAATGCTTTCAGAATTGAAGGTATTAACAATATTTGGATACACATTACTATAACCTAAAATAAATAAATTAAGCATACGCTAAGGGGATTATTACCATTCCATGTTTCATAATTGAATAATTTCCTCCAGTTTTTACAAATAGAAAAATGAAATTAAGCATTCCAGGAATAGAATTACAGATGGTCTAAATGAAAATGTACGAAGGTGGATAAATATGACATGTTGAATCAGTCCTATATATAAATTCCTTTTCAGTTTTGTTTTACAGGTTTTTAAGAGTATATTTTCAGGCTCATGTTTTTTTGGATTATCTGTGTTCTCAGGATGTATGCTTTCATAGGCTTATAATAAGAAAGTTATAGGGGACTAAGGAGTATGAGCTATATTTTTAGTAGCAAAAGAATAAAAAAATTGGCAATAAATGAGAACTAATTATCAGTGATATTAATATTTGTAGGAAAGCAGTATTAACCAAATCTGGACAAGTTTCAAAGTTTGCGATATGCCTTTCCATCGGTCTGCCTCTCCCTAGTTCCTAGCCCATCGTTGCCCTATTACATACGGTGAGTATCTGCCACCTGTAGCCAGGCCCACCTAGACAGTTCTGAAACTAAGGCTGAAATAAAGCCTAACAATTACTAGAGCTGCCCATATCGTCAGGCCGACCTAGCTTGAAAGGCCAACTGTGCTACTAATTCCATGTATAACCCTGGGAAACTTGCGAGTTCCTCAAACTCTCTAAGCCTAATTTCCTTTTGTATGAAATAGGACTGATGATACCTCTTCATGAAGTTGTAAGGAATAAATGAGATAATCTACACATAACGGTTATCATAAACCTGACATATGGTCCCTGTTCAATCATGTAATGAGTTACTATTATTATTATTAATATTATATATGTATGCTTAAAACCTTTTAGGACACTAGTTAGTGGTATCCAGAAAACAGCTCTTAGTTTAGGCTGAAATCTTAGAAAATCTAGTGGACCAGTTAGTGTTTCATCTACATTGTCAAATGCAGGTCCCTAAACAACTCTGTAGGAGATTTTGGTTCCTCTGTTTAGTTCTTGGGATGCTTAGATTTCACAGGGGCCTCCTAGGTTTTTGTTCTAAGCCCCCTGGAAGCCAGCTGGTGTCTGCTGTCCATCTTCATTTTTGTGAAACTCTGGAAGTGCAACTGAGTCCACGCATTTTTTTTTTCACCACTGCTTCCACATTCACCACTACTCCCTCTTCTCAAACCAAATTTGTATCTCAGTGAGGGCTCCCAGTGGATGGGAATTACCAAGGCCTGATTTTTGAAACTGCTCTGTGATGTCCGAAGCTGCCCCAACCCTGGGCTGCTTGCTCTGCTCTCTGAGTGCCCTGCATGAGCGCCCCACTGGCTTCCCCACAGCGTGGGCTCCCTTCACCCTGTCCCGAGAGATGCAACCGTTTCAAGTCAATCATTTATATTTGTTGTAAGTTATATTATTTTATTATGATGATTATTACTTTTTCTGAAGTAATTTCTATATTTTAAAAATATGTATGTCGGATTTAGTAACATCTCATGTATAAGATTGAACCCATAAGTGATGATAAATTCACACTTTTTTTTACCCCACATGCTAATCCTTATAGTAAACAATGAGATTATATTCTAAATTTGATAAAATTTTTGATGAAAAGTTTGAATAGCAAAAAAAAAAAAAAAGAATGACATGCAATTTCCCTTTTTGGTTCCCCTCCCCAAATGTGGTATTCATATTTTTAAGTAAGAACACATCTGTGCTTTACACAGTATCTTTATTTTAATATCACTCTACCTTGAAACTGCTCACATTTTAACTACAGAAGAAAGAAATACTGCCTCATACAAATATATATTTTTTTGCATCATGTGAGTCTTAATTCTCTTATTTTATCCTTCATTTTTTTTCCACTTCACTACCATGTGCCAGGATACTATATTAAGTGTTGGCCTTTCAATAAAGAAATGGGCAGAAATTGTCCATAGTTTCAGATACTGTACCATCTAGCAGTCCAAGAAGCTAAAATAACTAGCTTTAAGTGGAACACTCTCCATTTGTGAGCTCATTCATCTTTTCATTAAGTAATTATTGAACATCTACTAATGCCACCTGCACTATTTCCTGTTTGGTGGAATGCAATGGCCAATAAGGAAATAAATTATTACTGTTTTTGAACCCATCCGAGAGAAATTGTTCCCCTGCATGTGGTAAAATTGAGAATACATAGAACGTCAGCTATACAAAGACAGGGCGTTAGTGAAAAGGGAGTAGGACCATGTCTTCCAGATTCTAATGCTATGCTGTACTGTCCTGCTCTTTTTCTCCTTATCATTACCTTTCTCCTGCTTCCTGGGATTTAGGATGAAAATGGCAAAATCTGGTTTTATTCCCAACTCAGCTCCTCTCCAGCCATTTTGGTATAGTGAACACTGAGCAGATGCGTGGTTCTTCTCTGGAAAGGATGCTGTCCGACTACGTCCAAAACATGAATGGGAGGAAGCCCTGTCAGGGTCTAGCAAAACACTCATCCCCTGGATTGTCACTTATGAAAGTAGGAGGTGACAGGAATCTTTTCATGGACTTTTTTCTATTAAGAAAATAATAGAATATGTATTAATAAAAGAAAAATAAAGAAAAAGTCTCTGCTTGTTACATAATCCTAGGGCAACTCATTATATGTCAGCAAATAGGAGCACTATTCTCAAGGAGGATTTATAAGAATGTTTAGGGTGTCAGCAAATTAGGGCCTGGACTCTCCTAAAATGGACATGGTCTTGATTGTTTGAAAAGGGTTAATGCAGAATCAGGCAAACGGAGAATGAATGCATTGTTAGAATTCAGTAAAGATGTGCAGAACTAAAAGACAGCTCCAACTACTTAAAAACTTGCTTTCACAACTGGAGGCGGTTGTCCACATAATTCCAAAGCTGTGTAGCTACCTAATGAATAACTTAGCTTTTGACCTTACACATCTCTTTTGACTGTTAAATTTCTGTAAAACTTAACATTGGGGAAAACCAGCAAAAGCAAAGTTCTGATATTCACTGAATTTTTGATTTGTGTACATTTCTCCCTTGGAAAAATAAGGTAATATTTTTTATAAATTTGACATTTAGTGATCTCACATGTTAGATTCTGACACAGGAATACTACGTTTTTTTTTTTTTTTCCCCAATTCTGGTCTTACATACAAGTTAAGGAACTGTATTTTTATACCAGTGATAAGATTATTATGTATATATTGTCTTCAATTTGACTGCAAATTAGTGCAACAGATCAAATAACCTAAGTGATAAAGGACCCCCCTGACGCTCTTTCCTTTTTTGTCTTTTGAGGGGGCAGACAACTGTTCTTATGTATTATCATTGTTCTCCAATTATTCATATTTGTTAAAGAGATATAAGATTAGATAAGGATGACCTTTTGGTGCATCTTTTTTAAATTATAAAGTTAGACCTCATTGTTAGGTACAAGATGAAAGGGTGCCACAGCTGGCACTCGTCCCTCGCACAGACTGGGAGAACCAGTGATTTCTCTCTTTAATGATTTCACCGCTTGCACTGCATTCCTTCCAAAGGAAACATGGTTTGCAGTCTGACTGTGTGAAGGAGGGAGGAAAGGAATGATTCAGGTTAAGCCCTAAAGGAAAGCTAAGGTTATGCATAGCACTGAGTGGAGAAATGGCCCCGTTAGTTTCTTTATGGGCTGCTCTTTACTCTAGACCTGCAGTGGTTTCCTCTGTCACCCTGTCTCTAGGAATCCTTTTCTTTTCCTCAGGATGAGCAGTTACAACAGTTTAACATTTTCTAAGGAGAAATTACAAAAGTACCTGCCATTTGCCTCTTCTTGTAATTGTTTATAGAGAAGCAAATGGAAGACAACAAAACTCACAGCTACTTAAATCAGCGATGCTGTACAGACCTTAGAGATGTTCAGAAAAGTAGACAAAGGGATTAAATTTCTCTTTAAATTCAACAGGAGAAAAACCTCAAACATACTATATTCAAGAAATGTTTCTCTGTAAATGCTAATTTCAAGAAAAATGTTTCTCCTTGGGCTATTAATTTCCAATTATAAATGATCTAAGAAAGAGAAAATTACATAAATATATAGATAAATATGTGCCGTATAGATGTATATAGTAGTTCCCCCTTACCTGTGGAGGAAAGATTTCAAGACCCCCAGCAGATTCCTGAAACCATGGGTTAGTACCAAACCCTGTATATAATATTTCTTCCTATACATACATACCTATGATTAGTTTAACTTATAAATTAGGCACAGTAAGAGGTTAACAACAAGTAATAATAAAATAGAGTAATTACAACAATATATTGAAAAAAAGTTATGTGACTGTGATCTCTTTCTCTCAAGTATCTTATACTGTATTCACCCTTCTCATGATGATGTGAGATATTAGAATGCCTGTGTGATGAGATGAAGTGACGTGAACGACATAGGCACTGTGACAGCATTAGGCTGCTACTGACCTGATAATATGTCAGAAGGAGGACCATCTGCTTCTGGACTGCAGTTCACCACTTTACTAAAACTGCAGAAAGTGAAACCCACCACAGAAAAGGAGAACTGTCTCCTTGTCTGTGTCATAGATCCCTGGATACATTATCCTTTCCTCTGTGTTTCATTATGGTGCCACACTGAAATCGAAGCGGCGGCAGCCGCAGAGACGGTCACTAAGTCATACAATATACCATTCCTCTGCTGAAGAGGAGTTGCTTTCTATAGTATATTTTCCAATCCTTTGCCCAGTTCATGCTTAAATCACTCAGCCATGGGAACTTCTAGGATTTCCTTTGAAAAAAGTGTCCTGTAGCCTGACCTATTCGTGTACAGAAATTACCAAGATTCTCAATCTACATTTTCTTTAGCTCAATCTATGCTGCTGTTTTCGGTCCTGCCTTATTTCTACTACCTTGAAATCATTTTAAAGATAATCATTACCATCATACCTATCAAGAGAGACTATAATTATAAGAGCATCCTAGTTGATCATATTTTGCTTATTATATCTACCAAGTTGTTTGCATTGTTTCATTTTAAAACACCCTGCTTGCTCCTTAGTCATGCTTTTTGATTTGGGCAAACTGTTCTCATTACTGCAGACATTTATTAGTCAAATAATTTGTTCTTGTTGCAGTTTAAAAGCGAGACTTATTTTGGAAATCATTCTGCTTTTGTTATTCAGAAATTCCCATGCAGGAGCTAAGTCTTAACTTGGACCTTTATTCTTTACAGTAGACAGTGTGCAAATGAGGTCTTTAGTGAGGCAGTTATTGAAGTAAATCAAAACCTGTCTTCTCCGGTCGAGTTCTATTAAAAATACAGCACTTGCAGTCAGAATTTTAAAGATCAAACCTGTGTATTCCTGAAAAACTGGCCTTTCGGTTATATTCCTTTTTGATCGTCTCCCACATCAGGTACTATTTCACCACTTGCTGTATTGGATATTACCTTAATAATTTCTGTTTATGTTCACTATTTCAGTATTCCTTTTTCCTGCATCAATGCTCATTGGAAGGTATTGATATAGTCTTGAACAATGCACTTACAAAAAGAACCAAAGATAAAATTTTGGGTCATACTAAAATATAATAGAAGAGCCTCCTGGGAAACAAATACTAAAAGCCAGTACAGCCATATAGGTTAGCTTTTTACCTTTTTCCTTCTCAGGCTGAATTATGAAGAGATTAGATAATTAGTTGAACTAAATGTCATACTTAACTTCCATGTAAAACGGAATAGAGCTGCACAGTTTTCAGAAAATATCTCCACTTATGATTAAACATGTTCTCCTGCTGTATTAGCTGAAGTTGTCAGAGATTTTCTTTATAGTATGATTTTCTTGCCCATTCTGGGGGAACTCTCCAGCTCCTGGGTATTCAAGGCTGTGTCATCTGTCTGGGCTTAGCTCCACGTTCTTTGTGGGTATTAACACAGGCACCCACGCTACTATTAGGGTCATTACCATACTTAATAAAAAATTATCTGTTACAGCTATATTGCCTCAGTTGGGTGAATCTCCAGCTAATGGACCTACAAAACTTATAACATGTCAGACAATATTTTCACCAGGTCTTTGTGGATACTAACAAGCCATGGTGACATGACACAGTAAGTATACATGGGACTTTTATGATAGCCCCTTCCTCATTTCCTACTTTAGCTTCTCCATGATTTGGATGCAGGACCAGGGCCTTTCAGCAGCTTTCAAAAAAATAGTATTTGACCAAGTATTCCATGATTTTTGTAGTCCTAACCAAAAGCTTATGAGGTTGCTGAAGGGACAACACAACACAGAATTTCACTAAAGATTTTCCATTAACTTTATTTGTTCTTGGCCATGTCAAGGGTGTTCTGTTCCTCATATAGCACCAAGTCTCAACTATTTTTCTTATGGGCTTTCCCCAGGATTTCATATTCCTTGTCTGTCTATCATGCCGGGCAGTTATTCGACCATCTTCTCCCATTCAAGAGAGCTCTTGGGATGGTATCCTTACACCATAAGCATTTAATTTGGTGTTTTTCCCCACTTAATTATTCCCAGAAAGAAATTCTGTGAATTCTATCATCTCAGTATCACTACATATGAAAAAAATAAAATCTGAGGTAAGAGTGAAATTCAGTTTAACAAGATTTTGATATGATACCGTGTCAGGCACTGAAAGAAAATTAATTTAAAGGAGAATGATTCCTGACTAGTTTTCTATTGCTGCACAAAAAGTTAACTGAAAACTTAGTAGCTTAAAACAACATCTATCATCTCACAGTTTCTGTGCACCAGGAATCCAGGCACGGTGTGGCTGGGATCTCCCACTCACAGACTCTGACTAGGCTACAGGTAAGGTGTTGGCCAAGTTCACAGTTATCTTAAAGTTTTACGAGGGCAGGATGTGCTTCCAAGCTCACTAGTGCTTCTTGGTGCCATTCAGTTCCTTGTGAACTAGTGGACTGAAGACTTCATTCTCCCTGTGGATCACTCACTGGCCAGAAGCCACCCTCTCAATTCTTTGCTAAGTGAGCCTGTCCATAGGGCAGCTCACATGATGGTAGCTGGTGTCATCAAAGTGAGCACAACAAAGACAGAGAAGGCCATTAGGAAGCCACAGCCTTTATAGCCTAATATTGAGAATGGTTTTTTTTTTTTTGCCATATTCCATCTGTTAGAATAAATCTCTAGATTCAGTCCACCATCAAAATAAGGATTATGCAAAAGCATAAATACCAGGAGGCAGGAGCCTTCCTTATAAACCTGGTTGAGTTCCATCTTCAAGGAGTTCCACATTCAACTGTACCCAAGACTGAGAAAATGATAGTCAAAAATCTGGCAGAAAGTACAAATCATTACTTATAATAATTAATGAATTTAGCCCATCATCTTCCCTTTGGCATGTAGTGCCTGCTGAATGTTGAGTATTGTTCCAGTGGGTGCCCGAATTACCCCTTTCCCCATATTCATGACTGAAGTTCTCATTCCTCCATCTGCTGGGGTGTTAGCGGCTGACACCTCTCAGCTGTGTCCTTCTTGGAACCTGGCTTTATTTGAAGAGAGCTGCCTTGACAGAGGCCACTCCCCTTCCTGGGGATAACCTATACCTAATGTCAGTGTTGAGCTCCACCCCTGGACCTCAGCTGGGGGGCAGCTCTGCAGGCCCCTCCCAGCTGCAGAGCTTCCTTGAGAACCAGCTGAGACCTTTGTCGTAACTGGGTTGTAGTACAACTTCTGTCTGTGCCCGGTCTGGCTCATTTCAGTGCCCGATTAGTGGTGATCCTAGAGCCCCTGCCAATAAACCGTCTGCACTCAAATCTGTGATTCAGGGTCTCCCTCCCAGGAAACCCAGCCTGCCACAGCCATACTTTTTTTTTGGTGTAAGGAGAAAACAACTGACATTTAAATACTGAAATGTTGATATAGAATCTGTGGAGATTTTACGTATTTACAGACCTCTCTGGGATGTTGAAATGCATCTCTAAGAATCTCAAGCCAACCTTTGCACTGTGGCCCTCTGATATAATAAGTTATAAGAAATACATATTTGGTCATTCATATGATCAAATGTCTATTTCCCAGGTATATTTGGTCTTCATCCAGTTTCTGAAAACACTGCAGAGTATTAAAGATGAAATGGATGTTCTGTCATGTTAATGAGTGACTTTAGATCCCCACCCAAGGGCAGGGGCTGGACAACGAATCAGCTAATGGCCAATAATTTAGTCAATCATGACTATGCAATGAGACCCCACAAAACCCCAGAGAAGACCTTATCACTCTCTTCTCTCTGGGACCCTGCTCCTTAGTTGGCGAGAGCTTCTGTTTGGGGAACCAGAATGCCTCCATATGCCGTGGAGCCAGGCCCCAAGCTCCACAGGGTAGAAGCTCTCTTATTTGGGACCTTGCCTGAAGTTTCTCTTCATGTGCCTGTTAATTTGTATTCTTTATTAAACTGGTAAATGTTTTTTCCTGAGTTCTGTGAGCTGCTCTAGCAAATTAAACCTAAGGGGGAGGTCCTGGGAACCTCCAATCTGTAGTCAGAATCACAGGTATGTTAGAATCACAGGTAACTGCCTGGGGTTTGGGACTGGCATCTGGAGTTGGGATTGGACGAAGTCTTGTAGGACAAAGCCCTTAACCTGGAGAATCTGGTGCTGTCCACAGGCGGACAGCGTTAGAATTGATTTGAGTTCTCAGACACCCTGCTGGTGTTCAAGAATTGCTTGATGTTATATGTGGGAAAACTCCCTCCCACATACTTACACATATTGGAATCTGGTCTGGAAACCCAAATGGAGTTACACTACTATTACTGCTGTGTGTAATATTGTTATATATATATATATGTAGGAATACATGCCCCTGCAGGCACCCTGTGGAATATAGTTTAACATTATGCCCTTGATTTTCATCAGTGATGGATACACAGCCATTTTCATTTACTATAAAAGCTGTTATTCTGTATCTTGTTCATTATATTCTTTCTGTCTCTTATAAATAAAACTTTGGTTGTAAAGTCTTCACCCAGTGTTAGAAGTGAATAAGTTTATGTGTTAACTTGCTTCACACTTCTAATGTAGGCTGTGGGGCACATTTTTAGTTTTCTGTGGGAAATCATTAGGGAAAAACAAAATGAAACCCCAGACACCAAACCCTTAATACTAAATGTGGAGTTTGTTTGAAAGCAAAGTTAAGGTTTCCACATTATGTATCAATAATTCTCAAAATATGGTTACAGTATTCCTTAACTTCCCTACATTATTAAGATGGAATTCACGTGAATCTTAGTGCAATGTGGCAATTAAGATAAGAGATGGAAGAGTCCTTAAGCAAAATTGAAAGAAAATACAGGAAAATTAGGCTTAAAAGGTTAACTGTTAGTATTTATAATTTTATTAGGCATTTCCCCTGGTCTTCTTGCTCTCTGATCTATTCCTTCATCTTCAGCTGCTCTGCTCTGGGGAGGAGGGCTGGCCTCTGGAGGTTGTGTATTCCTGGCCCCTGTGTCAACGGACTTGTGGGGACAGCTTGGAGGAGGCTGAGCAGAAGGGGGAAGCAGGGCCCATCCTTCGCTCTCTCTCTGCCTTGGTGATGTCTTCACGGCTGCTTCTCCAGTGGCTCAGCTCCTCACCGCCGCTGCCGGGGGCTGCCTTCTCCCTGGACTGCACTGCCAGCCTCCTACCCCCAGCCCAGTACCAGTGGCTGCTCTGTTGTTAATCTTTGGCTAACTTCACCCTCCACTTTGGCTTTTCAGGTCTCTTCTATTACCTGGGCCGTAAAGGTTACTTTATTTCCATCTGATTTAAATACATAGAATGATTTAGGGTTGCACCTGAATGACCACAACTATCTGAACTGTATTCCTATTGATTGCAACAAAAAAGTCCCAGACAAATACAAAAGCCTTTATACCAATAAGGCAAAAAAAACTAGTCCTCAAAATAACCTAATGGGATTTTTTTAAGTCCATATTTTACAGAAAAGAAAGGGAAGCTCAGCCAGAAATTTGTTTCTGATCCTATATTGAATGCATGGCTTATATGAGGAGTGTGGCTTCTCAAGTCAAACAGTCTGGACTTGAATCCTGACTCCACCTCTTATTAGCCAATCAAATTTCTTAACCAATTTGTGCTCAATTTTCTAATCTACAGGATAATGATTTTAGTCATATCTGCCTCATAAAGTGTTGTGAAAGTTAAATTAATAAATATTAAAATTGCTAGAACAGTTACTGGTACATAGTACATGTTCAATAAAAGCTAGCTATTATTATTAGCCATGTGGCTTTGGTATTATTTTTAATTACTTTGAAAACACAAAAGAAGTTATATTGATTGCTCCTGGGGTTTATGGCCCAGTGTGTGAGGTTTGAAAGGAGCCATTTAAAATATGACATGACATTATATTGAACAATAATTTCTAATTTTGTTAAAAATCTAGTCCTTTATGCCCAATTATCATGACAGTTTAGAAAAGCAAGATTTTATTTATTTATTTATTTTTGTGGAATAGCCAAGAATTCCACAGTGGCCTAAGGCACCAAATCATTGCAAATGATCATCCTACAATTAAAATAGCCAGAGCTGACCTGCTGTTTATGAAACATTAATCTTTGGCTTCTACTGAATGCAACAGTGAGTTCAAGGTCTGGATATGTATGACTTATGATAGCTCTGTGCCATTAAGCTGTTTTATAGGAGAAAACTATTCTTTATTGTATTGAATCTGACATTTGAGTTTTTTAATAATTTGAAAATTGGCAGTTCAGGGTATATTTAAATGAAAAATGCTAGCTTTTGTAACCATCATTTAGCTGATAGAAACAATGCTTTCACCATTGAAATAATTGGACAGAAAACACTGGCCTGAAATCATAATGGACATACATTAAGAGTTTATATATAATATTGGTAATACATTATTTTTACAATATTTTTTATTGTCTTTTACTTCAACAGTATGAAAATTATATGAGTAAGTTATGCTATGTATTTGTAATCATGTGAAGAAAATGCATATATTGTAAACAAGAATTTTTTGCTAATTACCATCATAATGGTGTATTTTATAATGTTTTTGAAGCATAACTGTCTCCAAGCAACACAAAATAAAGTGGGGCTAAAATAATCTGAATAGCTGGGCATATAATTGTACCAAATGTTAGTTTTTTTCTCATTTATTAAAATATTCACTACGTGTTTTTACCATCTGCAAAAATCTTAGTGCTTTTTATGGAAATTTCCCCCCATTTTTTTCACTCTATATGTCTTTCAAGTGACTACAAAGGCTAACCTACTGCAATCTTGGTTATTTTGACTACTGAATGGATATTTAGAAGATTTTTGAAATTAATTTGGTAACTGGATGCCATATCGCAGTTGCATATTAATTTTAAACCTGTGGGCAGATGAATAGCTTTTTTTTGCATTACAATGCTTTATGTCGTTTCTTAGCTGAATCTTTACATGTAAATGGGTAGATATTTAGTTTTTCTTCCATTAGTTTTTCAAATGGCTACAACTGCACTAAACACTTGGACCAGAATTATTGTCCCTTACGCATGGTTTGCTCAAAGAATTATGGGAGAGTAGAACTGTTTACTATGTCATTTTATTCCAGGAGACATCCTTATTAGTGACAATTTGTTATAAAGATGTATAATATCTAGTCTTTATGGTGAAGATAGACAAAGGGATATCCAAATTCAAGGTCAATTTTAAAACCTACATGTTTCAGTCAGCGTCTTTGAATGAAAATATAATGCACATCTAACCTTCACAAATTCCAGGCTTTTATATTAAATGTATAAGTAAGTTTGATTTATAGTGGAGTAGAAAGATATAGACTAAGTTTATACTAAGGGTTTCTAAGGATGAAATTTATGAGGACAGGGAGGGTTGAAGGGAACATTTTTAAAAATATAATTTTCTTCAAAATTTGAAATTTACAAATAACTACTCTTCAATAATTCAGAATAAAACATAAATCTCTTGTGAAAATATTTTCATTCATCATCTATATGGGTTAACAAAATGACAGATTAACTGAAACCAGTGTAACATTATGACAAACCTAGATACATACATTAAATGAGATAAACCAACAGATATTCCTTTACTGCTCTTCTTATGCCAGTCATTCTTTTTGGTGGGGTCACCTATGAATGATGTCATCAGTTTCAAACTAAAAGGAACTTCAGTTGAGTCTAATCTCTATAGAACAGGTGTGTGTGTGTGTGTGTGTGAGTGTGTGTGTTGGGTGGTGGGGGGGGGACACTGTAGTCAAGGGGAACCAAATGGCTTTCCTGAAAACATTTGGTGTAAAAACCACAAGTTTGCTTTTTGTTGACTGAATACTGGATAATCCAGTGAGGCAGATCACCTATCATAACTAAATTAATTCTTACAATTATACAATTAGCGTGCAGACTTTTGAAGCTTCTAACATGGATTTCAGATACAGACAGAGATGGGTTTAGTTTCAGGCTCTGCCCATCAAACTATTAGATCTTTTGCAAGAGTCGGACATTGCAGAGATTTCATACACCAAATATCTAATTTATCTACAATGAGGGTCACTGTACACATGAGAATTAGAGCTAGTAAAGAAAGTCTAGCAGGGCCCAGTTCATACTTGTGGCTCAGTAATTGGTAATCTGGGAAAATCTACCGTTGATGTAAGGATAGAGAAAATCATAAGATGAAGACGTTACTTGGTTTCTTTTATTTCCCTGCATTTTGTGAATTATTTTCTAAACATACGTTGTACTAATTTCATCCTGTACACCTACCTCAAAGGTCAGTCATGTTGCTATTTACATTTCTAATACTTCCTCCTCCTGTGTCTTTATTTTGCCATTATTGATAAAATATGCAGAGTGTACACATGACCTGGAACCGTATGCATTCAGGACTTAAATTTCTTTGTTAATAGCTGCTAAGACCTGCATCTGATTTACGATCACTCTCACCATTACAGCCACACAGTCTGTACCAAGCCCAAGGCACTCTTGGTTTTAAAAATGATTGCTATTATGTGTTATATTACTATTCATAATAGCAATAACTGGTGGGCATGAATGAATAAACTTGGGAGCTAACTCATATCCTAAAATTCTGTATAAATTCTATTTTACTAGTTCAAGGATAAGATACAGAAAAAAATTCCAAAATGGAAATATGAGGATAATCATACCCTGACAGTTTCCTCACTGGGCTTGTTTCTGGCTCTAAGAAACCTAATCAGAGTTTGTCAAGTAGAATTCACAGCAGCAGCTCAAGAATCTAATCACGTATGTTTACCACAGACAGAGGTACCATGTTACAGAGCACTGCACTTCAAGTCAGAATTTGGAGAACAACAGTACAGGTACTTTGTATCCTACTGCCTCTGTGAAGACATGACAAAGGACATAGCTATTCCTCACACCTTTTGTGACTCAGATCTTGGGGTCTAGGGGCTGCTTTGTGGACATTCCTGAGGGTTATGGCAGCAGATTTTGGCTTGACTGTGGCCCTTGTTCCCACAGCAGTCCAACAAAGATGCACACAATTTGAGGAAAAGCCTTCTTATAATACCAACATAGTAACAATAATTATTACTATTTGTTAAATTATTATGATTTAAGGACTGTGCTAAACCATACAAATAATCTTATGTAACCTCCATATAAATACACAAATTAGGCCATATTATTCTGTTTTACGAAAGAAAAAAGAGATTTTTATTAAGTTGACAAAGGTCTATAGCTAAAAGTAGCAAAAATAGGATCAGGCCTCTCTGCCAACAAATCCCAAGATCTTGGTCACTATACTGTACTGCCTCTTGTCCAACCTACCTTAACGTTGTTATTTATTCTATGAGTAGTTGTCTAAAGTTAGTGGTGGAAACACAGGAACTGCGCATTACAGTTGATGTTCTATCTGAGAATCCCTCATGAAATTGATTCCTGTCTGTTCTGAAGTCTAGCTACTAAAATTTAATTATTTAGAAATACAATAAAGACTTATTTATTAATTCTGTGTCTGAGGCTTCTGTCTAAAAGCATTTTCAGACTTGGAAAAGTATTTTTAATTTTCTGAGACTTTGGAATATGATGGAATATAATTTCTTTGAGCAAAGACTACACTGTAATTTCATCCACATGCATGAACTAAAGGCATAGAAGATGCAGACAGAATAGAAACTGAAGAGGCATCAGAGTAGAAAATCTAGTGGCAAGCAAAAATTCAGTTCCAGTAAATGAATGACTGATCCATCAGTCCTTTTCTTGAGGGTTTGATGTGAAAGAATAACAACAAAAAGAGGCTGAGAATGAATAAAAAAAACAACTCCTAGCTTCCACAAAAGTAAAGCTAAATCTAACTTAGGTAATTTCCTCTTCTTTAAATATCCCAAAGAAGCCACTTTCAGGATGGAGTACAGTTAAGCAACAGGACTTCCTCTAGTTTCTTAAATGATAATACAGAGAAACTCCATTTTTAAAATAGGCCAGTGCCAAAGGAAGTGTCCCCTTATTCAACTCATGACTCCAGTATGAGCAAATGCTGTGATCATTAGTGCACTCCAGAGCAAACTCATTTGACACTTCTTTCAGAAATTCAGAGAGGTGTTTGGGATACTTTAGAAATAGCCTCCTTTAAAAACCATGTGTCTGTCTTGGCTGCGTGCACAATGTTGATCACATTCATTTGGGGAAATTAAAAACAATATACATATAAATGGAATTCAGTTTACTAAATTATGTCTTCACGTGAGACAGATAAAATTTATAAACCACCTGGGGCTTTAACAAAAAAGCAAATGAAAGCTAGCTGTAGACACTCCTTTTATTTATCAAATATGTATTGACCTCTATGATTGACATTATGAGGGTGGCTTAAAATAGGGAGTGACGCCAGAGTTTTGAAGGATAAACAGAAGTTTTCCAAAAATATGATGATATATCTGAAGAGGGATGAGGAGAAAAAAAGGGTAGAGAAATAATGAAGGATCCCACTATTACATGAGGATCTTGAATCACCTACACTGTAATCACTTGGAGTGTTTGTTAAAAATGAGGTTACTGTGGTTTTTCCATAAAAAAGTCAATCACAATCAATGATAGCAGAGGATAAGAATTTTCATTTTTAATAGACACAGGCTATTTTTGTAAACATTAAGATTTGAGAATTGTTGCTACAGATGATAGAAGTATCTAGATTCAAAAAACAGAATTTCACAACCTGAAATTTACATTTACAAGGAGTATGCTGACAGCCTGTAAATAAGAGGATTAAAAATGAAAAAACAGACCTGTTGAAAGATTGATGCACTGATCCTTACCTCCCTTTCCCATTTCAGTCTATTTGAATCAGGCTTTTGTTACTAAACTTTGTCTTGGTAAGATTACCAAGGATCTTTAACTTTCCAAATTTTCTAATACTCAAACTCCAACTTAGCAGTGATTGAAAATATTCATTACCTACTCTAAAACATTGAATTTTCTTGGCTCCTAAGAAACCACTTATCATTTTGTGGTATACCACATTAATTGATTTATGGATGTTGAACCATCCTTGAAACCCTGGAATAAACTCTACTTGATCATGGTGCCCAATCCTTTTAATGTATTGCTGAATTCAGTTTGCTAATATTTTCTTGAGGATCTTTGCATCCATGTTCATTAGGAATATTGGTCTGTAATTTTCTTGTGGTGTCATTGTTTGGTTTTACAAGGGTAATGCTAGCCTTGTAAAATGACTTTGGAAATGCTCCTCTTTAAATTTTTGGATGTACTTGAGAAGGGTTGGTATTCTTTGAATATTTGGTAGTATTCACCAGTGAAGACTTCTGGTCTTGGACTTTTGTTTCTTGTGAAGTTTTTGATTACTGATTCAATCTCACTAGTAATCAGTCTGTTCAAATTTCTATTTCTTCATGATTCAGTCTTGGAAGGCTGTATGTTTCTAAGAATTTATCTATTTCTTATAGGTTGCCCAATTTATTGGTGTATATTTTCTCATAGTAGTCTTTTATGATCCTTTTTATTTCTGTAGTATCAATTGTAAAGTCTCCTTTTTTACTCTGATTTTATTTATTTGAGTCCTCTCTTTTTCTTTCCATTTTTTTTAACACCACATTAACAAAATCAAGGATAAAAATCATATAATCTTCTCAATAGAGGCAGAAAAATCATTTGACAAATATCAACATCCATTTATAATAAAAACTCACAAAAGTAGGTGAAAAGGGAACATACCTCAACATAGTAAGAGCCATATATGACAGATTCACAGCTAACATCACATCATACTCAGTGATGAAAAGCTCAAAGCTTTTCCTCTAAGATTAGGAGCAAGACAGGGATGCCCACTTTCACCATTTTTGTTCAACATAATATTGGAAATCTGAGCAAGAGCAATTAAGCAAAACAAAGAAAATGCATCCAAATTGGAAAATACGAAGCAATTTTTTTTTTTTGCAGATGAGATGATACTACCTAAAGAAAACTACAGATTCAATGTCATCCCTGTGACAATTCCAATGGCGTTTTCAAACAAACAATCCTAAAATTTGTATGGAACCATAAAAGACCCCAAATAACCAAAGCAATCTTAAGAAAGAACAAGAAAACTGGAGACATCATACTTCCTGATTTCAAGCTACATTACAAAGGTATGGTAATAAAAACAGTATGATTTTGGCATAGAAGCAGACATGTAAATCAATGGAACAGAATAGAAAGCCCCAAAATAAACCCACATCTCTATGGTCAATTAATTTATGACAAAGGGAACAAAACCTATTATGGGGAAAGGACATTCTCTTTAATAAATGGTGTTGGGAAAACTGCATATACAAAAGAATGAAGCTGCACCATTATCTTACATCATACCCAAAAGTAACTCAAAATGGATTAAAGACTTGAATGTAAGACCTTAAAGTATAAAAAAATCCCATTTGAAAACACAGGCTTTACTTGACATGAGTTTTGACAATGATTTCTTAGATTTGAGCCCAAAAGTAAAGCGAGCAAAAGCAAAGATAAACAAGCAGGACTACATCAAACTAAAAAGCTTCTGCATGTCAAAGGAAACCCTCAACAAAATGAAAAGGCAAGCCACTGAACAGGAGAAAATACTTTTAAGTCAAACATCTGACAAGGGGATAATATCTACAATATATAAAGAACTCATACAACTCAACAAAAACCAAACAATCCAATTAAAAAATGGGCCGAGCATCTGTATAGACATTTTTATAAAGAAAACAGACAATGGCTAACAGGTGCAGGGAAAGATGCTCAACATCACCAGTCTTGAGGGGAATGGCAATCAAAATCAAAATCTTATATTGCCTCACACCTGTTAGGACGGCTAGCATCAAAAAGATGAGAAATAATACATGAAGATGTGGAGAAAAGGGAACACTTGTGCACTGTTGGTGGAAAGGTAAATCAGTGTATCCACTATAGAAAACAGTATGGAGTTTCCTCAAAACATTAAAAATATAAATACCAGCAATTTCACTACTGAATAGTTATCTGAAGAAACTAAAAACATTAACTTGAAAAGGTACATGTGCCCCCACATTCACTGCAGTATTATTTACAATAGCCAAGATATGAAAACAACCTAAGGGTTCATCAATTGTTAATGGATAAAGAAAATTTGATACATATGTACATTAGAACATTAGTCATCCATAAAAATGAGAATGAAATCTTGCCTTTTGTGACAATGGACCTTCAAAGTGCTATGCTAAGTGGAATAAGTCAGAAAGAGAAACACTACTGTATCATCTCACCCCTAAACAAAAACAACAAAGAAGCTCATAGATGCAGAGAATAGAAGATTGGTGGCTGCCAGAGGCAGGGATTGGGGGATAGGCGAAATGGATAAATGGAGACAAAAGGTACAAACTTCCACTTATAAAATATATAGGCCCTGGGGATATAATATAGAGTATGGTGACTATAGTTAATAACAATGTATTGCATGTTTGAAAGTTGCTAAGAAAGTAGATCTTAAAAATTCTCATCACAAGGAAAAAGATCTGTAAATATGTATGGTAATCAATGTTAGCTAGACTTATTGTGAAATAAATAAAAGACAAAGATGGAACAATAAAACCTACCACTGAAATATAACTTTTTAATGAAATAACTGTAGTAAAAGGAAAGGAAAAATGCCTCAGGTACTGATTCTTCCTATTTAGATTAATAGTGTGAATTAAAAGGACTAGCTGGACGAATACAGCTAGTAAGAAAAGAGAAAGAAACCACCCAGTATTTATTTTCTTTTTTCTTCATAGGCATCTTTTTCTCTTTCTATTTTACTGGATCCTGCAGAACCTTAACCACTTTTTTTTCTCTTTCTGTGCTTATTGTTTGAAATATAAGCTTTAAATTATCAGCTATATAGTAAGACCCCCATAAATCTTTCTCCAGACCCTCTCTTTTTTTACTTTACATTTATACATTCACTATGCACTCAAAATGTCCCCTTTGATGTCTAAAGGGAATTTCAAATGTTTATGTTTAAAAAAGGACTCTCTGTCCCCCCAAAAGCTAAATCAGCTCCTCTTCTAGTCTTAACCATCTTGGGTAATGGCACCTTCACATCACCAGGCCAAATATCCAGTAATCATCCTTTTCTCCTTTCTTTTTCTTTGTCTCACATTTCGTGGTTGAAATGCAATCCCACCAACAAGCTCACTGGAATTTTCTTTAAACTATCTCCAGAATCTGACATCTTTTCACTAACTCCATGGCCACCACTGTAGTTCAAGTTGCTGGCATCACTTATTGCCTAGACGAAGCAGTGGTCTCCTAACTGATCTGTCTGCCTTTATTCTTGCCCCGTACGGTCAATTTTCCATAGTAATTGTGAGTGATCTTCAAGAACGTAAATCAGAAAATGGTACACCTGCCCAAATTCCTTCAATAGCCATCATTCTTGAAAGAAAACCCAGACCTTGCCAAGGCTACCAGGGTCTTCCATGTCTCTTGGCAAGGTTCCCTATACTTGTAATTTACTTCTGCTTCTCCAGCCACGGTGGTCTTCTTGCTGTTGAACACACCAAGTTTGCTTTTATTCAGAGGCTGGCCATCTATGGTTTCTTATAACTGGGATGGTCTTCTTCCAGCTGTCAGCATGTCTTTCTTCCTCATTTAATTCTGATTTCTCTTCTTATATAACTTCCCTGGAATGTCCTTTCATGACCAACTCAGTTAAGCAGTTTTCTCTCTTCCATGTTTCTCTGTACTCCCCCACCATGCTTCATTTTATTCACACATCATCACTACTTAATACTGTATCATATAGGTATTTGACTAGTTTGCACACTGTCTCTCCTCTGCGTAGGAGCAAGTTCTATTTTTTTTTAATACCCTGTGTTCTGAACAGCATAGTACATAAAGGCAGACAAAGACTACTTAACTGAGTGAATGCTTTCAATGTAGACTGTTAAAGCCTTAACAATGGCATTGTGAATAATGCGGGTGAGAAAACAGAAAAGGATGATTCTACTTCGTGAAATTAAGTCATTTTAACCGACATTATATCATATAATACTATAAAATGATAAGATGAAGAACTAGAAAACATCTGAAAAATGCCAGCATTTCTATATAAAAATGACAATATAAGGAATAAAAAAGGATTAAACTATTCAAAAGAATGGAATGTCATCAACAGTTCTGGGTTTGAAACATTCTTAAAAGTGGAGTTGCTATGGAGGAACAGGAGGTGCAAGAGATAAGAAGATGGACAGAGATGATTTGACCAGACATTCTGGAAATTGGGATTGACTTTAAAAATCATGAAGATCTGGGAAAACTGCAAATACTTTACTAATCATACTAAACCATAGGATGGGAGATTAGGGAATATTATAAGGAGGCAAGAAAAGTGTCGAAAAAGCATCATCGTATCTCAGGTTATTTGTAGCCTTGAAGAACATACCTAAATTACTGGGGGTTAATTTTAAGGAAGGGATGGGAGCATTGAAGAGTTTTAAGCAAGGAGGGGATATCTATTGTTTTTGCCAGTGCAAACGGAATAGCTTTGGCGAGTCACAAATTGTATGAACAGTATCTTGACTCCAACCATGGTGGCTGAAAGGGGACAGACAATACCTCTCCTTGCTGCCTGGCAGCCAAAGTGAGGGCATACAATTTATCCAGTTGGATGCTTCTACCAGGGCTTTCGATTCCTGAGGAACAAACAGTATTCCTGAATCATGAGTTCAGGGCAGTGGGTCTAGTATCTGTGCATTGCAGCAACGCTATAGGGGACCGAGCCCAGCACTGAGTCCTTGGAGCCTTAAAGGCCTTTTGAGCTTTCTATATATTTTTGATAAGAAGGTGAATGTTGCAACACCCAGAACCAGGAAAGTCACAGACAGATACCCACTTGGATAGAATTAAGGAAGGAAACAGACGATGTTTAATGATCAAAAGGTCCTTTTTGGTAAAGTTTTAAAGTTTTGTGAAACTGCTGATAGGGGAAGATGATATTAAATGGTTTCCTAGTGGTTTCAACAATGAAACTTCCTAACTTTGAACACTAGGTTCCATTATACTCCTGGTGGTCGACTCATGTTTGACAAATGTCAGATTAGAAGAGTGTAAACAGTTCAATAAGATGATTCTGTCCAACATAAAATTTTGATTGTCTAAACTGATCAAATTATTTGGAATATTGTTATATTTACATGTTATATTACATAAAAAAGAAACTTGAAGTTTCTTCAAGGTGAATTAATTTTTCCAGTTAACCTCTAAACAAATGGTTTACAAGGAATTCTCAGAAAAAGTTAAGTCAACTTGAATGCAATCCATTTTGGGACTGGACCCAGTAATAGTAATGTAACTATAGTTTTTAAAGGGATCTCTGTGTATAATTAGCTTCAATTAATGCAATCATAGTACTGAATAGTTTCATACTGAACTTTTCTGAGTAATAATATGATATTTTAAATGATTACACTGCCAGAGCACAGAACTTTCAACAAAGCTTTGACTACTAATTTTTATTATTCTTTTTCTGTGTTTGTGTTAGCCCTAAATATCAACTGACCTTAATAGACTGATTCATTTGAAATTTACTCTCAGAATTTTAAATATCATACATAAGCATCTTTGCTTACAAACATTACAATCTACTGTATATTATCCCAACCCATATAATATTGTGTACATATTTAATATTTATCACACTGAAACAATTTAATGAATGCCAGTGGAAAATTATTATTTGACATGAATAGTCATGTTATGCTATTAATGTCATGCAAACTCTGTAAAAGCATGGCATATTATTTGAACATTTTTATGTATTAACTGTAGCTAAACTACTATGCGTAGTTCAGAGCAAGCTTTCATAAAAAGAGACTAATGACATTTAGAAGTAAAATTCTAGTGGTAAAGAAAACTGAAATTTCCATTCAGTTGTTGAGAGCAATGGCAGGCATATTATTTTCATACAAAAGGTAGTGTGTAGGAAGCAGTTCTCTTCTGAATAACTTGATTGTATTCATGATTTAGCAAAATCAAGTACTTTGCAATTGATTCTGACTACAAATAGCTAGTATTTGAACTTTAAGCACTGTAATCTCAGGATTTTACCTAATGGCACATATGAATCACTCAGGGCTGCTATAAAAACATGCACAATGTACTAAAAAATGATTCCCTTTGCATTCAAGAAATCTTCTTCAAGGCAGGCATCATGAAAAGACCCAACCATGACCTTAAGATGTGATAGCGCTTTTCATAAAATACAGGCACTAGGGAAAATTCAGCATCTTATCAAGAAGCTCATTAACCAAATGGCTGATATAGATTCATGGCATAGGATTCACTAGGCTTTGGTGAGCGAAGCTGAAAGTTTCATAGTGGAACATGTTACACATAATTAAATATGGATCCTTCCTAACAAATAGTGAGGGCATAATTACTTTTCTCAAGGATAGTTTGGCAGGGTTGTTTGAGGAGACAGAATCCAGAGTGAAGGAAATCAAGAAGACAAACTGGAGAATCACGCATTTTGGAGCTGAGGGTGCTATTAGGAGCTTCAGCACACTTGAAAGACTAGGCGGCAATTTTATCAGCATTCTCATTAGGGAGCCATCAGACAAGGTCAAGGGGGCCTATGAGAACTGAGTGGGACGTTTAAGCCATGCCTGTCTGCTTCACCAAGTTGCTCAGTAATAGCTGCCAGATTTTCATGTCTTTGAACAAAACATCTTACGCAAGCCTCTCCCTAAAGTATTGTTCATTTCTACCTTTTAAAGAATGTCATTATTTCTCTGTGGAAACCATCAGTGATTAATTAATGAATGTTTCCAATAGTGATGAACCCAAACTGTTCTGATCACTGACTGTAAATCATGAAGAAAAGAAATATGTACTTAAGTAAGTGTAGATGTTTGTAAATACTTCTTCCCCAAACCAGACCCTGGTGAAAGAGGAAAAATGAAGAGAAAGAACGTGACAGCTTAGTCCCATCAAGCATGTGGTCTGGTTAGCATCCTTACAAATGTTGCTAAATATGATATCTTTCCTTATTCCTCTCTTTTCTTCTCCATCCTTAAATATTTATTGAGTACCGTCTATGAGCCAAGCATTGAATACAGGAGATAAACAATTCGAAAGATCTAAATGATAATGCTGGTGATAAGGCCAACTATGGAGGTCTGCCAAGTGTCATTAGAAGTCCAAGAAGGCTCCGTGTTACACCACAGACCAAGGGTGACTTGATTTCTTAGTCATGAGAGACTGTAAGTTTGTCTGTATATTTGACTTGAGGTAGAACAGCCTATGAAAGTATTTCAGATTTATTCCAGGAACAGAGAATGTGAATTTATGTTTATAGAAAGACAATACTTCCCTGAAACTTTTTTCCCAAGCATATTTGATGGAAGTTCTTCTTGCAGAGAGATTTTTCTCAGGAAACTTGTCGCATTCTTAAAACATTCTAAAAGTGTAACAGATATTTCCTTTAAAATACTAGATTTCTTACTTTTATTTCCAAAGCTTTAATTTGCTCCTTTAAGAGACCAGGAAAAACAAATAATTGCTTTTAAAAAATGAATATGTCATATTTAGTGACTGTTACGAAGTGATGAAATTTTGATGTGAGATAATACGTATTAAATATCAAGGAGATTGCTAGAGGTATCTGCAGTCCTAGCCAAACTTTTGTCATAGAGGGTTTTTTTTTTTTTGTATACTGAATAAACTCTTTAGAAGTTTCCAGTTTCCATTGTTCAGCACATTCTAATATTAGAAAGGAAAGTTTATAGCATGGAGTAAGTAAACCAGTACTCAGCATATTGCCTTGTTTGTAAAGTAAACCTCAGTAAATATTTATCAATTGATTGAACAGACTTGCCCATTATTTTTCACCTTAGCTTAAGGTATTTTTTTACTTTGTTCTGCTGTCCTATGTAATAAATAGATGGGCATAAGTGAGAAGCTTTTTAAAATATGGAAACCTTAATTTGTGAGAACCACACTAGTAAGAATCAATAATAATGTAGTAGGCTCACCAGCCAATGAAATAATTTAGCCTCTGAAATGGTCTGTTAGTTCATCCTGGAGGAGATTTGAGAAAGGTCCACCCAATCAAGATGATTGGGGAGTAGGCTGAGGAGAGCAGAACTGGAGTGGAATTGATGTGAAGGGAAAATAGGCAGATCAATGCCATTAACATTCCTGAAGACAGCACAGTAGTAGCCAAGGCCTGAAGAAAGGGGACTCTGAAGAGAATGATTTGTCAGCATTTCCCCAGCACTTTCCACACATGCCTTGGGCTATCATAGCTTGGTGTCATTGACTATTAGGTTCATTCAACTAACTAACTCTTCTTGCTCTGATTAATTTTACTTCCCGTGTAGATTTTTTAGTGGAAAGAGAATGCTCTAGGGTCATTTTGCCAGCCATCATTCTCAAGGTACATTTGTAGGTTTTCATTCTAGTTTACTCACAAGTTTCTTGAGCATTTGGGTAACCAAGTTTTCTTTTTTGCCAAATATGTGTAATATTATGTCCCACCTTATACAATAGTTTTGAAATTAAAATAAGTGATGAAATGCATAGGCTTTTCTTAGTTACATGCTTTGTAGAATGTTTTGCCAGTGGGTTTCAGCCCTGGGCAAGTTCACTATGGATTAAATGAGATCAAGGAATGATAATGGAAAGTTCTTGGAGTGAAAGGTTTTATATCCAACTTTATTCCCATGGTGGCAGGTCAAGCACTAGAATCCCATCCACTCAGAGTGAGTGTGCATGCAGCAAGCTGGTCTGCCCCTGCAGCTCCTGTCTCAGTCTCTGTCCTCGGTGCTGCCACCACTCCAGTCTCATCTCCGATCTCCTGCAGCCTTGCAGCCATGCCACTGCGTCGCCCAGAGCACTGGGCAGAGCTCTTTATATAGAGTCAGTAACAACGTATTGCCCACACGTGTGTAGTGAGCAAGCCAAGCAAGGCCAGATGAGAATCCTGGCCACAGGAGCCTTTACTTTGCCCACAAGAAGCAGTCAGTTCCTGAGATGTGTTGTTGATATAAATTGTCCTGTTGTTGCTCTTATTATTGCATCATTTTCCACCTTCATCCTGAATTGAAGCCATTCTGACAGAACTGAATTCTTTAACCTGAAAATCTGAGAATGAGATTACCAAGCCACTACCCTCTGATGGAGTCCAGCCTCGCCTGGCCCGCTTACACAGCTGGTGGTCTCCCCGCCGGCCTCTGGGTCTTCTCTTGCTTTCAGCACCAGCCCTGAGGCTCACATACTCTGTGCACACTCATGGCGGCTAGCAACAGGTAGAGTCTGCTTTATAAGCATCTCTTAATTCATCACTGAAATGAGGCACCTCTGCAGTGGAACATAAAAGTTATTTAGCCAGCAGGTTTAGCAGCTGTGATAAATGATGTGTGTGATTTAAATTTGAGTAAGAATTGTGTTTAATTGAAAATTTGGCCACTACATGAAATTTTCACTGCGAAGATTAGTAAAACATTGAAAGAATGCCAAGGATGCCAGGAATGTGAAAAAAGAGCCACTTAGGTTAATATGTCATGAAACAGTCAATGCTTTTGAAACCACTGGAGTTCTAGAAAACATTCTCCAGGACCCCGTTCATCAGTATCAGCTGGGCATGCATTAAACTGCGGCTCCCTTGGCCTCAGAGAAGTTCATTGGGTCTTACTCTCCCTGGGGGAATCAGTTTGCAGCTTTTGCAAGGTTCAGAGGTAATTTTTATACAACTACAGTCCAAGAACCCGGTTTTGCTTTAAACATTAAGAGAGAGCACTTTGTTACCAGTGTCCTGACAGATTTTATACCTGTTGTTCATGCCTTTCCAGGAAGTCTTGAATTTTAAATTTATTAGGCAAGAAGAGAGACATTATGATGGTCAGGTACTGCATGTTGCTAAGCAACAGGTGTGGAGTAAGCGAAGGCTCCTGTGGCCAGGATTCTCCCCTGGCCCTCCTCAGCCAGCTCACTGCACACGTGTGGGCAATACGCTGTTACTGACTCTATATAAAGAGCTCTGCTTAGGGCTCTGGGTTGCTGCTGGACTGCAAGGCTGCAAGAGAGCAGAGGCTGGAGCGGTGGGAGCACCGAGGACAGAGACTGAGACGGCTGCGGGGGCAGAGAGGCCCAGAGGCAGAGACCGGCTTGCTGCATGCAGACTCGCTCTGAGTGGATGGGATTCTAGTGCTTGACCTGCCACTGTGGAAATAAAATTGGGTATGACCCTTTCACCCCAAGAACGTTCTATTGCCATTTCTTTGGTCTCATTGAATCCATAGTGAACTTGCCCGGGGCTGAAACGCATTGACAAGACACGGTTGTAGTAAATATCTTAAAATTATGTTTTGTAAACAAAAAAATTATACTCTGCATTTTAAATAATGAATGTTTTAATTACAAAAGCTTTTGGTTCAGAAAACGTACTCAATTTGCATACAGCACTAAGCAGGGTATCAATTCTAGATGCACAGTAATTCTACCAATCCTTCTATATTTGAGGTTGTTTTCTTTGAGTAAATATTCCTTTGAACACATACCAGAATCAAATCCTATCAAGCTTAATCTCATTGAAAGAGAGATTGATCAAATGTCTCTTGATCAAATCTTGATTTGATTCATTCCCCTGATGGACTTGACAACAGGTTTGCTCTGCTCAAGGTCCAGTGTTTGCAGTCTTTGCAATATTTTTATGAATCTTGTTATGTGTTTGTGTTTTCAACTTCCACAAAATATATCCTAAGGAAAAATACTCCAGATGTTTTTGTTTGTTTGTTTTTTGCAATTAAATATTAGTTGTAACATCAATTCAGTGGAACACGTTGCAACAATAAGCGAGTGGAAAGAATGTGAAGATGATTTCCCTCTGGTCACACTGAAGGAGTAGAGCTTTGAATCAGCTAAACCTATGTATTTACCTGTTTGACTATGAATACATTCTGTGAGCTTTCAGAGCCTCAAATTTCATACCTATAAAATGGGTTGATGAAATAAGATAATAATATTTGTAAAATGCCTGACACATAACAACTAAACAGATTAGGAGCTAAAAGAAATGAGAAAGGAGCCCTGAAAACAGTGAAACATTGATGGGGGGACATTTAGGCTCTTCATGAGTACCCAGAGCCATCAGATTATAAGAAAGAAGAAAGGAATAAAAGTCATTTTGTGGCACAGCTAGAACTCAGTAATTTTGTGATTTTTGAGTTGTAAAATGGATAAGAATGTTATTTACTTCAAGCGACATCTCCATTGTCCCATGGTTGAATGAATCTAGAATTCTTAATAAAGGCGCTATGCTGTGAGAATTATCACTTGAAGCAGCTGACCTTATATTTCCTGTGTTATTTTTTTATTCTTTGGCTTCAGATTTCCTGTCTTTCCCTTTATACATAATGAGTAATAACTGATACTACATTTTATATTATTGTGCACATTATTTCTTATTAACATTTTTATTTTCACACAAAGAGTAAAATGCTATTTTCTATGAAGAGGAGGAAGAACTAAGGATGTGTAAGCCTTAAAAATCTTTATAGCTGTTAGAATCAAACACTGTGCTTTCTCAAAAATGGGCTATTTTAAGGTTAAGGGCCTTCAGCCTTTTCCTAATTACACAATGATAACAGTTCCCTAATGAACTATATTAATAAAACTGAATTGATGAAGTTAGTTTTTGCAAATAAGGATAAGTGAAAAGTTAATATTTTTCACGACATTGAACTGGTGCTCTTTTAACAGTACTTTTTGAAAAATCTGTGTATGTCTTTAATTTGGATTCAAATAATAAAGACTAGGAAACCTACTCAAAAGAGGTGTTTGCAAAGAATTTAAATGTACAAGAAGATGGAAGAAAGCCTTTGATTTCATAATTAGCATAAGTATAAACTAGAATGCAAGTCATTTTTAATTATGAAAGCTTGTTGACCTACATAGACAGACAGGGCCCATCATGTTAGATAAAAAGAGAATAGAGGAAAGAACTGAACCTATGGGATTCTGAGAAGAAAAAATATATTCTGGAAAAACTCCATGAATATTCAGAAGTGAACTCCATGAAAAGGTGCTGTATGGAATTTAGATTAGGTTTTATTTGTTTTCCAGTTTTCCCATTTTGTTTTTATTATGTTTGTACACAAACTATGTTGCAATTTTTCTTTCCTAAGAATTTTTTCCAAAACTGGAATTATTGGATTAAAGAAAAATTTAAAGCTGTTGCTGTATGTCACTAAGAAAAATGCTTTACGTGTTGCATAGAAAAGTGTTGCCAAAGTTCTTACCAAAATAGTGTCGAGAGGGCCTATCTGACTACACAGTCATTAATATTTATTATTACTACTCAAAAGTTATTCCAAATTAGGTAAATAAAAATTGCCATGTTTGTTTATTAATAAAATTTCATGTATTTATCTGTAATTTGCAGTTCTGTGAATTGTTTCTTTCTGAGCAATGCCCATTTTTCAATTTGAGAATTAGTATTTGTTTTTATGAGTCTCTATGAATTCTCTTTGTATATGAGAGGTTTGAATTTTTATCACTCAGAATGGTTACAAATGTTTTCTCAAGTTTGTTATTTGCCATATAAGCAGTTTTGATAATTTTAAATACAAGAGTGTAATTTTTATATGTTAAAATTTCTCCTTGGTAAACAAGTGAACTCTCAGAATAAAAGTTCCATTAGGACACTGTCTTGCTCTATGATGTAACTCCAGCACCTATCATCTGCCTATTGCAGAGGAGATACTCAGCAAATATTTTTAAATGGATGAATATTTGCAAAAATTCTAGTTCTGGAAATCTATTTACCATGTTTGGTTATGAATAATTCTGGCAAAAATAGTATTCTAAGGTAATTACCTATTGTCTTATTTTTTATCTCTTTTGTTTCGCTCTTAGAAGTTTTTCATTATTATATAAGCATTTTGAAATAAATTCCTGTGTTTTACTCATGTCTGTATGCATGAGATAGCTTATTATACTGGATTTCCATACATATTTATAGACCTGAATTCAATGCCAAGAAAAAAAAAATCCGGCCAAATAGAAACATAGTACTTTCTTTCCCAAAACTTTATCAAAATTATTTTTTTTCAATAATCATTTATTGACTACCTATTCTATGCTAATCATGGAAAGTCCATGGATTTACCAATCAAGATTTTTTGGAGGCAGGCAATGCTAACATTGGCTTCTCAGACAAAAAGGAGCTGCTAACATTTCAGTTTTCTCAGACAAAAAAGAAATTTGGTAGAAGTGCATCAAGATCACACAGAATAAACAAACTTGAAATTGGAGGACTGGGACTAAAAGATAATTAGTAACCAAGACTGCTCAAGAGGTTACATGGACACAATACAATTTTGGTTAGGGTGATGTTACAACTCCTAAGAAATATCATTGTTGATACTATAAATTCTAACTCTCCCTTTGTTTCTGTGTCACTAAACCTAGATTCAAAGATGAGAATATGGACACCTGATTGGCCAATCCATATCACATATTTGACCCTGGTTTTCAGAGAGCAAGAAGAATTTGCCTCAGTTCCATCCAGTTTCCAGAGGGCACTACCTCTCATAAGACTGCAAGTGGAGCATTCACTAAACTAGAAGTTACTGGAAACTGAAGAGAAAACATGACAAACATTTTATAAAAATAGAAATGTCAAAGATATAAAGTTTTCCATTTGGAGAATTATAACTTATGATCTGGAGGAAGAAAAGCTATCATAGGGATAAATACAGTATTAAAACAGCCATAAGTACAATTAAAGAGCATGGTATGGTACTTTGAGAAATAAACTGTATATATATATATATATATATATATACATGGATTTTTTTCAAGTGACAGAAGTCTTGTTCATACTAGTTCAGACATAAAGGAATTTATCTAATTTTAGGCCAGTTAACTTGCCTAAAAATTCCAGGGTTATGTCTTGTTTCATATGGGATTGGATCTGTCTCAAACAGTGTGTTATGTGTTGACCTCTCTCCCCTTTTCTATGTTCTAATTTCTCTAATGTTGGGGTTCATTTTCAGACAACTCCTTTCCCAAGGGGTTGGAAAGCCAGTTCTCCAGAAGCTCCACTGCAACAGACTTTACATTTTGAAATCCTTCAGTATCCAGTGATGGAGATCTGAGATAGACAATATAAAAGAATAAGCAACCCACAGGGATCGTTACACATTCCTAGAAGTGATAACTACAAAGGTCAGTGAGAAAACTGGAGGGAAGATTCTTCACTCTTAAGAGATACTGAAAAAAGACTAGCCTCTATGTTCAATAAGTTTATTAAACCTGGTTAGTAAGGGCTAGGACTTCCAGTATTTCTGAATGATGAGTTCCACAATTCCTCCTCAAAAAAAAAAACAATGTTAAAATAGGATAAAAATTTTGAAACAACCATTTCCAGACTATGAATATTGACAGATTACAGACAAAAAAAAAAAAAAACGGAGAAGCATTCAATATAAAAAACTGAACCATGGTAAGTATAGTGAGAGTCTGTAGCATTTTAGCTTGTGCTTCTCACTTCCTACTTCAGACTGTGGCATTCTAGTTTTACCAGGACAGGAACAACTATGAAGATCAGTATCCTTAATGCTGGAGAAGGTTGACTTGATTGGAAAAACTACTCTTGTGAATGTTTTCAAAATTAATTTTTATATTGGTGGGAAAAATCAGGGAAGGTTAACATTGTAGCTGGTCTAAGATTCTGATACTGGTTGGAGCATGAAATAGATCAACAGATCATCCAGAAATTTAACAGAGGCATGCAAGGAATAGGATAGCTATAGAAGGACTTGCTATGCTGTCATATATGCTTAGTATTCAGGAAGTCTACACACGTGCTCAGGGGAGATCAAAGAGGGACCACTATCTAGTCATCCATGACTAAAAGACGGCACTGTACTCAAAGTTTTACTGTAATTTATTTTGCATAGTCTTTGAAAGAAAAATATTGGAATACTTATAACCTGCCTAAACTTTATATGTGTTCTCCAATCCATGTACAAATTCATCAGCAAATGTTGAAAGGTCTAAGATGTTTGAGTACACCTCTAATCAACAATTAGCTGAACAATAAGCTATGCTGACCAAGGAGTGATCCCTTGAAGTCCAGGCTTAAAAGTAAAAATAGAAATAACATCAAGAAACTGAGCAGAGATATCAGTGACTGTACACTGAAGGTGAGACAGAATTGACAGAATTAGTTCAGAAGAGTGAAAAATTAAATGCATTAACAAGGCAAAAAACCCCTAACAATAGCAATCCCTGGAAGAAGATCAGAATCCAGTCATTTCTGTTACCTAAAATGAATAATTTTTTATGAAAAATTTGTGAAACAAAGAAACAGTGGGGTATGACCCATACACAGGAAGAGGCTTAAATTTTGGATTAGCAGATAAAATTTCAAAATGTCTATTATAAACATGTTCAATGAATGGAATGAAACTGTGTTTGAAGAATTAAAAACAATTACTTATAAAATTGAGAGTGGAAATTCTGGAGTTAGTATAAATTGAAATGAAAAATTTACTAGAGGGACTCATCAACAGACTGGAGCTGGCAGAAGAAAGAACTGGCAAACTTAAAGGTACACCAATATAGATTATTAATCTGAATAATAAAAAGAAAAAAGTGATTTGATTCTCCAAGAACTCAGAAACCATTAACTTTACCCACATATATGTAATGGGAGTCCTAGAGGAGAGATAAAAAAGAAAAAGGCATACAAATATTTGAATAAATATTAGGTGAAATCATCCCAAATTCAATGAAAAATATTAATCTATATATTTAAGAAGCTCAGTGAACTCCACAGAAGATAACAAAGAGATCCACACTTAGACACATTATAGTGGATTATAGTGGTAATGTTGAAAGACAAACAAAATAAAAATCTTCAAATCAGGAAGATAAAAAAAGCTTATTACATACAAGTGTACCACAATGAGGTTATTGCTGACTTCTTATCAGAAAGAATGGAGACTAAAAAGAAGTAGAATGATATAGTCAAAGGGCTGAAAGTAAAAAAAAAGAAACATCAAGCAAGAATTCTATATCCAGCAAAACTATCCTTCAAAAAACTAAAAGCGAGATAGATATTTCCAAATAATCAGAGTCTCAGAGAATTTGTTGCTAGCAGACTTTCTTTACAAGAAATAGCAAAGGAAGTCCTTCAGGTGAAAAGAAAATTATTATAGATGTTAACTCAATCTATGCAAAGAAAGAAAGAGCATTGCTAGTTTTTTTATGTTGGCAAATAGAAAAAACAATATAACAATTTGTTCTTTTTCCTTCTCCTAACAAAATTAAAAGATAGTTACATAAAACAATATAAAATATATTGTTGGTCTTATAACATGCAAAGATATATACCATAATGATAGTCTGAAGAAAGGGGGAAAAATGTTACTATATTGGAGCAGAGTTTTACCGTAATATATTTTATGTATTTTTTGAAGGTACTAAAAGAGGAACAGAGGAACAAATGACATAAGGTATATACAAATCAAATAGCAAAATGGGAGATATACATCCAACCATATGAATAAGTACATTATGTAAACATATAAAATTACACAATCAAAAGGCAGTGATTATCTGTCTGGATAGAAAACAGGATTCCAATATGCTTCCTACAAAGGACATATTTAGATTCAAAGACACAAAAAGGCTAAATGTAAAATGATTGAGAATGCTAAGCCAATTGTAATCATATGAAAGTTACAGTGGCTCTGCTATTATTATGCAAAGTAGACTTTAAAGAAAAATATTACTAGAGATAAAAAGATCATAAGAAATATATAACAGCTACGAACACATTCATACCTTAAAACAGAGCCCTGATATACATAAAACAAAAAGGTTAAACTTAAACATAAACTTATCATATGACTCAGCAATTCTATTTGTAAGTATTCATCTGAAAGAAAAGAAACATACGGCTATACAAAGGCTTTTATACAAATGTTCATATCAGTCTTATTATAGAGAAAAGTGAAAAGAATCATGTCCATCACATGGTAAATGGATAAGCAAAAGTGGTATATCCATGCAATGGAATACTATTCAGCAATAAAAGGAACTGATTACTGACACATGCTACCACATGAATGAATCTCATATACATGAGGCTAGTTAAAAAAAATAGGAGTCAAAAGCTCACATTGTATGAATACATTTATACAAACTGTCCAAAAAATAGCAAATTTATAGAAACAGAGAAAAGATTAATGACTGCCTGTGGCTGGTACTATGAATAGGGTTGATTCCAAATGGGCATTAGGGATTTTGTGGGCCTGATCAAAATGTGTTCAGTCTGGATTGTGGTGGTGATCGAAAAACTCTACATTACCCCCCTCCAAAAAAATCATTGTTTTGTACATTTAAAATGGGCAAATTTTATAATATGAAAATTACACTTCAAAGAAGCTTTAAAAATAAAAAGCCCAGATACTACATACTAGCTCAAAGTGTCAGTATAAAGTCTTATACTTCATTTTGTTCTAACTTTCAGGGATTTTTTTTTGTTGTTTAATATGATACATGTGATGTAGACTGGATAGATTCTCTCCAATCTGATTCCTCTGCTTGCACACACAGAGAAAAAACTATATATTTCAATTTTCCAGTTCTGGCCAATGAAAAGCAGACAGAAGTTATATGTATCATTTCCTGAGTTAGCCATAAACTATCCTTAACCACATCACTTTGACTGAAAGCAAATGATTTCGAGATGAGAGAGAAACACAACACAAGAGTCACAAATCTGAGAGTGATCAACCTGGATACACATATGTAAGAAACTTCAATTTTTATAATGTTAGGTCACTGATATTCAGCAACCATTGTTAACATGACGTAGTCTAGCCTGGACTAGTATGTTACATTTGTTATGCTACAGAATGTCCTGTTGTACAAATCTCTGCTATGACCACTACTCATTGTTTATCTTTACTTCTCAATATAATTTCCCCTACCTCATTTTTGTTTATTCAAAACATATGAATGGTCATAAAAGGAGTATCCTTATTATTTCAGCCTTTCAGCACAAAATGCCATCACTCTTTAGAGAGCCACGGAAAACGACATCCTTCCACGTACTTAAGCTTCCAAGAATTTAAGGCAAAGTCCATGTAAATATGCAGGGTCTGGCTGTGAGGGGGGTGCAGAAGAAATGAGAAATGCATTTGTCCTGATTCAGGATTCTAGAAAAGGGGCAAAACTTGCTCCACCTTCACTGAAAGGCACCTTCCCTATTGCAAAGTTCATTTTCAAGAGTCTGTACTCAAGTCTGACATGCATGATTGAAACCTCCTTTGAAGCACAATGGATAAAACCCATGCACGCAAGGCCAAGAGAGTCTTAGAAAAAAATCTAAGAAAGAGTTTGCGGTTAAGATGGCAGGGCGCATTTAAAAATAATGTTTGATTTTGAAAAGTTATAACTTAAAGAGACTCTTCCTTCTCTCTTACTCTTTCATGAGCTTGAGCGTTTGTCCTGGGTGCTGGCCTCACATGGAAGTTGCCGGTAGGGCAAGAGGCCTTGTGTCTGCAGCTTTATTTGCCGCCCACGTGCTGAACGATGTGGCTGTGAATTAAATCCACGATAACAGCTCATTCCCAAGACACATTCATGAGCCAAAGCAAGCAAGGAGGAGCGGGTATTCATGCTGTAAATGGCTCCAGGCAGATTGCTCCTGAGCAACGCACCAAAGTCAGCAGTCATTGCTTTTTCAGCTTTCTTTGAAAAGTTCATTGTGATACTAATTGCTTTTTAAATTGCACAAAGAGTTGTCCAGGTGTTGAGATCAGACCTGGACCTGCTCAGATTCCCTTGCATGAGCTGGTACAAGGCCCTGCTGCTTATATAGAGCCTAAAATTTAGAGGCAGCTTCCGCATTAGGCAATAATGACGGAAGTGTGTCTAACTGCCCTATTTGAACTGATGTTAAACTTGCCTGGCAACTGCCGCGTTTTCTATTTATACCATGTACGTTCTTTGCTTTATCCACTACCTCCCCCCCACCCGAGGTTTAGCTAATTGGGTCAACATCATTGTTCTGGAAACCTTTAAACTGCCTCTATTAAATAGTTTCATCCAACTAGTTGAGAGAGGTGGGTCATTTTAGATAATGTGCATCTATCCAAATATGGACAAAATTGATCAGACTTTAAGAAAAGATTGCAATGTCTGTGTCTTGTTTAAGAAATCATTCCTTTCTGCAAGGTGAAAAATGTTTCCTCCAATTTTTGTTGAAGTTTGAAAATCTTGGCTACCCTGTTTAATTTTGTGAATCCATCAAGAATCATTTTTTGTGGATGGTTTAGAGTGATCAGTCGTCCCCTCAACATTTCCTAAACATCCTCTTATCCATTCTTTCCTCTCTGATGTGCAATTCACCACTATCATAACCCATAAGTAGATATGTATACTTGACAGGGGCTAAGGGAGCAGATCCTAAAAGTTCTCATCATAAGGAGAAAAGTTCTTGTGATATAATGGATACAAACTGATAATAATTTTAAATAAGTTAAATTTGAATTTTTATTTTTAATTTCTTTGATTTAACACTAGCTCCACATTTCACATGAGAGGTGACTTTCAAAGAAGAGAAAAATGATATAAAATAAACACAATAATATTTTAAGCGAATTTATTTTTCACACAATTGGGTACTTTTAACAAGATTCTAATGAAGTTTCTTGAACTACTTTTTGAAATTTAAAATGCCAAGAGATGATAATAAGATACTCTGGGGAGAGGTGTTTTCCATGACTGAATAGCATGGGAAAACCACATGTCCTATAGATTCA
>JAVSCE010002532.1:0-36704 GCA_032199065.1 Smutsia gigantea | reverse complement strand
TAGATTGCTTTAGGTAGTATAGCCATTTTGACAATATTTATTCTTCCTAGCCAAGAGCATGGGATGCATTTCCATTTGTTAGAGTCCTCTTTAATTTCTCTTAGGAGTGTCTTGTAGTTTTCAGAGTATAGGTCTTTCACTTCCTTCGTTAGGGTTATTCCTAGGTATCTTATTCTTTTTGATGCAGTTGTGAATGGAATTGTTTTTCTGATTTCTCTTTCTGTTAGTTCATCGTTAGTGTATAAGAAAGCAACAGATTTCTGTGTGTTAATTTTGTATCCTGCAACTTTGCTGAATTCAGATATTGGTTCTAGTAGTTTTGGAGTGGAGTCTTTAGGGTTTTTTATGTACAATATCATGTCATCTGCAAATAGTGACAATTTGACTTCTTCTTTACCAATCTGGATGCCTTGTATGTCTTTGTTTTGTCTGATTGCTGTGGCTAGGACCTCCAGTACTATGTTGAATAACAGTGGAGAGAGTGGGCATCCCTGTCTTGTTCCCGATCTTAGATGAAAAGCTTTCAGCGTCTCGCCGTTAAGTATGATGTTAGCTGTGGGTTTGTCATATATGGCCTTTATGATGTTGAGGTACTTGCCCTCTATACCCATTTTGTTGAGAGTTTTAATCAGGAATGGATGCTGAATTTTGTCAAATGCTTTTTCAGCATCTATGGAGATGATCATGTGGTTTTTGTTCTTCTTTTTGTTGATGTGGTGGATGATGTTGATGGATTTTCGAATGTTGTACCATCCTTGCATCCCTGGGATGAATCCCACTTGATCATGGTGTATGATCCTCTTGATGTATTTTTGAATTCGGTTTGCTAATATTTTGTTGAGTATTTTTGCATCTACGTTCATCAGGGATATTGGTCTGTAATTTTCTTTTTTGGTGAGGTCTTTGCCAGGTTTTGGTATTAGAGTGATGCTGGCTTCATAGAATGAGTTTGGAAGTATTCCCTCCTCTTCTATTTTTTGGAAAACTTTAAGGAGAATCGGTGTTATTTCTTCTCTATATGTCTGGTAGAATTCAGAGGTGAATCCATCTGGTCCGAGGGTTTTGTTCTTGGGTAGTTTTTTGATTACTGATTCAATTTCTTGCTGGTGATTGATCTGTTTAGTTTTTCTGTTTCTTGCTTGGTCAGTCTTGGAAGGTTGTATTTTTCTAAGAAGTTGTCCATTTCTTCTAGGTTTTCCAGCTTGTTAGCATATAGATCCTCATAATATTCTCTTATAATTCTTTGTATTTCTGTGGGGTCTGTCGTGATTTTTCCTTTCTCATTTCTGATTCTGTTTATGTGTGTAGATTCTCTTTTTCTCTTAATGAGTCTGGCTAGGGGTTTATCTATTTTGTTTATTTTTTCAAAGAACCAGCTCTTGGTTTTCATTGATTTTTTCTATTGTTTTATTCTTCTCAATTTTATTTATTTCTTCTCTAATCTTTATTATGTCCCTCCTTCTGGTGACTTTGGGCCTCATTTGTTCTTCTTTTTCCAATTTCAGTAATTGTGTCTTTAGACTATTCATTTGGGAATGTTCTTCCTTCTTTAAATAGGCCTGGATTGCAATATACTTTCCTCTTAGAACTGCCTTTGCTGCTTCCCACAGAAGTTGTGGCTTTGTGTTGTTGTTGTCATTTGTCTCCATATATTCTTTGATTTCTGTTTTGATTTGGTCATTAACCCATTGATTAATTAGGAGAATGTTGTTAAGTTTCCATGTATTTGTGAGCCTTTTTGTTTTCTTTCTAAAATTTAATTCTAGTTTTATACCTTTATGATCTGAGAAGTTGGTTGGTAGAATTTCAATATTTTTGACTTTACTGAGGTTCTTTTTGTGGCCTAGTATGTGGTCTATTCTGGAAAATGTTCCATGTGCACTTGAGAAGAATGTGTATCCTGTTGCTTTTGGGTGTAGAGTTCTGTAGATGTCTGTTAGGTCCATCTGTTCTAGTGTGTTGTTCAGTGCCTCTGTGCCTTTACTTATTTTCTGTCTTGTTGATCTGTCCTCTGGAGTGAGTGGTGTGTTGAAGTCACCTAAAATGAATGCATTGCTGTCTATTTCCTCCTTTAATTCTGTTAGTATTTGTTTCACATATGCCGGCGCTCCTGTATTGGGTGCATATTATTTATAATGGTCATATCTTCTTGTTGGACTGACCCCTTTATCATTATGTAATGTCCTTCTTTATCTCTTGCTACTTTCTTCGTTTTGTTTTGAAGTCTATTTTGTCTGATACAAGTACTGCAACACCTGCTTTTTCTCCTTGTTGTTTGCATGAAATATCTTTTTCCATCCCTTCACTTTTAGTCTGGGTATATCTTTGCGTTTGAGGTGAGTTTCTTGTAGGCAGCATATAGATGGGTCTTGCTTTTTTATCCATTCTGTTACTCTGTGTCTTTTGATTGGTGCATTCAGTCCATTTACATTTAGGGTGGTTATTGATAGATATGTACTTATTGTGCTCCGCCCTCTTTTACCTTTCCTACTTCTTTAGGGTGGAGGGGTGTTAGAAGACTGCATACACCCCATTTTCTCCTCTGAAAGGGGACGACCTCTGAAAGCGAATGTCAGCAGCCGGGGGAGGCCCACTAGCCTCTTTCCATGCCCTCTGCCTCACCCTTCTGAGCTGTCTCGGCTCTCCAGATGGGCAGCAGCTGCAGGCCTGCACCAACACGTCCAGCTTTGGGTTCCAGCACCTGCTGCCAGGAACTGCTACTTGCTGGAAGTGACTGCCCTGCGACCCTGTGGGCGAAAGGCCACCGTCACCCTCACTGCCCACACTGGTGTGTGGCCTGCACACTGTGAGCTGGGGAGAGGGGAGCTGTGTGTGGGCATGGCCCAGGGTCCAAGCAGAAGGTGGCTGCCCTGGAGGGTTGGCAAGGGGCAGGGTAGCCTAGGAGGGTAACTTCTCTAAGCTTCATGCCTGGGGCAGTGACCTGTTTAGGAGAACTAGAAGCAGTGAGGTGATGCCATTTTGGCCCTGAACTTGGTGCTTCTCTACCTCCCATACAGCCCCGTAGACTGTCTCTGACCTACAGCTCCATAGTCCTGGGAGCACATGCAGCCCGGAGGCCTCCTGGGGTGCTGCCGCCGGGGATTAGGATGGCTACCAACTCCTCCTCTTCCACCCAGAGTCCCAGACATCGGCATACAATACCTCCTTGTGCCTGGGTCCCCTGTCCTACAGCTTCAGTGGCCTCCTACCAGGTAGCGAGTATGTTTTAGAGGTCACGACCAGGCCTGGCCCCCTCCAAGGGAAGGCCAGCATGCCCACCAGTGGACAGGCAAGGTGGGCACTGGGTGGTGTCCAGCCCGTCTGGGAGTGATGGGGCAGTCCAGAGCCTCACAGCCAACCGTGTCCCCACATGGCTGGGCTCTGCGCTCCCTTCTGCCAGGGTCGGTGCCAGCATTCTGCTCCAGGGCCCTTTCTCAAGGCTGACTTTGCTCTCTCCATCCTTTCTCCAGCCCCTGTGCCTCCAGTTAGCTGGTGCTGCGTGTCCCGGGGCCCACTGCCTTGCAAGGCTCTTGGACTGGCTCCACCTACTGCTCCCAGACCTCCCAGGCGGCACTCACATGACGGCGGTGGTCCGAGGGGGGTCTCCAATCACACTTTGCCTCACCTCTCTCCAGGCACCCCCTGTGAGCTGGCCCTGAGTGTTACTGCCGGGTCCCATCGGGCAATGGGACCCAATGCCACTGAGCGGGCCTGTGAGTGCTTAGGGGTTCAGGGGGACACAGCAGAGAATCCTTAGCTCTTCCCTGGCCAAGCAGGTGGGATGCCACGAGGGGCGGGGGTCTCTTGGAATCCTGCCGGGAAGGGTTGAGGCCCAGAGGGGGTGCGCCTCCTGTTGGCTGGTGGTGGGTACCCCCGCCCCCAAGAAGATGACCGTGCTGAGGTAGCTCTCGCCAGTGGAAGCCTTCTACGGGCCAGCCTCTGTGCTACCGCTTGGTGTATCACCTCATTTCATCCTCAAACCATTCCAGTGTAAGTCACATCGTCCCCGCTCCTGGGTAAAGGGCACCAAGATTCCAAAAGGGAAAGGACCTGAGGTCACCCAGCTTGAGTGGCCAAGCCGATAGGTGCCCGGGCAGGACGCCTGCAGAGCCCACAGTTGCTTGGCCGTGTTTTTGCTCAGAGGAGCCCTGTTTTGAGTGGTGAAGAGTGAACCTCCTTCTGCCACTCACGGGCTGGGGGTGTCTGGACACACTGCTCCCCTTCTCTGTGCTTCTGTTTCTGTGTCTTTAAAGGGAGGCGATAATAGTGTCCTCTTCGCAGTGTTCGAGGAGTAAATGTGAGATGCTGCATGTGGGCCATGGTGGCATAAACACTCGATCATTTGATGCGTTATCATTTCTGTTGTTATCCATGGCCAGATCCGGGGATTCACTCAGAAGGTGGTAAACGGTGGCCACCAGCGTCTGGATGAGATGTGGTCTAGTGTTCATAGAAAGAAGCTGGCACAGGGAAGGTGGAATTTTTCTCACCTGCTGTTTAGGCCTTTCTGTACATATTTGCTCCCTTTTTCCCCAGATCCCTCTGCCCCACTGGACCTGGAACTCACTCTGCTGCCCCCAGAACTCTGGACAAGCTGGAAGGCAGGGCCTGGTGCCCGGGATGGCTACCAGCTCAGGCTGAGTGAGCCAGTGGAGAAGGACACCGCTCTGGGTCCTGGGGCCCTCCATGCCGCAGTCCCAGGGCCCCTGCCTGCTGGACTCTGATCTGGAGCTCAGGGTTCTGGCTGGGCCCAATGATGCACGGGCCCAGGACAGTGCCTGGCTGGATGGTGAGCCTGGCTGGTGGGGAACAAGGTGGGGTCCCGCCTAGCGGCACCTGCATTGAGAGGCTGGAGGCCACCACGGACCGAGGAGGCAGGCAGTGCTCTATCTACACTGAGGAGTCCCCAGGCCTCCTTGGAGACATCCCTGGGCCACCTGGCGCCACCCAGGGCACTTTCTGTGGGCTGGTGCCTGGGGCCCCCTACCAGGTAGACACTGTCCCGTCTCTGGGAAGCACCACCCTGAGCATTATAGGCCATACGAGTGTGTGCTAGCCACCGTGTCCCCCGACCTCGGTGCTGATCTGGGCAGAGGACAGGCTCAGGAGAGCTGGGAAGGGGCGTCATAGGGCCACAGACACTGTGTGGCCCGCTTACCAAACTGCCACTCTCTTCAGGGCCCCTGACACCACAGTCACTGGCAGGGGTAGCCTCACTGACTTGGCCATTGGCTGGGCCCCAGTCGGGGCCATGGGAAGGCTACAGGGTCAGCTGATGTCAGGAGGGCAGCCAGAGGTCACCAGGTGGTCTTGTCGACTTGGGCCCAGATAATTCCAGCCTGATACTGAGGGGTCTAGTGCCCGGCTCCTGCTATGCCATGTCAGTATGGGCCTGGGCAAGGAACCTGAGCTCCAGCATCCAGCAGGCCCATCCCTGCACCCGTGAGTTACAGCCGCAGCCTCTGGGAGGCCAGCCCTGGGCGGTGGGAGTGGGACCAGCTTCCTTTACTCTCTGCCTTTCTGTGCCATACTCTTGATTCAGAGGGCCATGCGTCTGCCCAAGGTGGGGCCTTTCATGAGTCTATTTGCAAGCATTTTCTGTGTGTTTCCATCTGGTCAGCCATCCATCTGTCCATCCAGCCACCTATCCATCCTTCCAATGATTATTTAATGAATGCCTCCCATTTTTTAGGTATGGGGCTAGGTGCTGAGGCTAAAAATTATGAACAAGACAGTAGAAAAGAATACTGACAAGTAAACAGACTGCATATGTATATACAAACTGTAATTATATATATAATTTCTCTCTATATATTATAAATATAAATGCTTTGACAGGAAAATGCACACTGCATTTTGAACCATATGAAGCTCTGTTTGTGTAGGTTGAAGTTGATGACTGTTGGGAATTTTATGTGGTTCAGGCTAATCTTTTAGACTCGCGGAAGGGCCACCTGCTTAGGGAGTGAGGAAGGGTCCCTGGAGGAGCAGAGTGAGCCGGGAAGCATGTGGGTCCACGTAGGAGGGGCAGAGAGGGGCTGCATCCGAGGCTGAGCATCCCACGACCTGCAGAGAAGAGAGAGGAGGACACGGAGACAGAGACACAGAGAGATGGCAGGTACCTGAGCTTGCAGTGACTGAGTGTCAGCAAACGAATGGAAACTGGGGTCCTGAGGTTCCCAGGAGCAGGCAGGGGCCGCGTGAGCCTCAAGGAGCTGAGTCTGAGGAGGAGGGCGGGGCAGGCGCCAGGGCCGAGAACCATGTCCTTCAGGAGGTTTTTCTGGGAAGGAAAAAAGAGTGGGCTTAGATCCCCGGGGCAGCTGGATTTGTAGGCTGGCAATGTTTGGGGCTTGTTTGGCAGTGGAGGAGAAGGGCACAGATAATGGGGAAAGGAGGGTGGGGGAGATAATGGCAGGAGATTTGGGTCATGCCCTGTAGGCTTCTGCCTTGGCCTTGCAGTCCCTGCTCCTCCTGCCGACTTGGGCCTGGGCCTTGCTGCCCCACCTCCTGCCCTGATGGCTTCCTGGAGTACCCCTCCTGGGGGCAGGGATGGCTTCCAGCTGCAGCTTTTCTGCCTGAGGCCCCTGACTCTGGAAAGTGAGGAGATTCTGGGTCCTGAGGTTCAGAACTTCTCCTGGGCCCAGCTGCCCCCGGGCACCCAGTTCCTGGTGCAGCTGGCCGCCCTGCAGGGGCTGCATGGGAGCAGCTGCACCAGCGCCATGGGCTGGATGCGTGACGGCCCTCCCACAGCCTTCCTTATGGCCCCCCTTGTCTCAGGGCTCCCAGGGGGCTGCCTGTCCCCCTTAACCTCTTTGCCGTCTGTGGGCAGGCAGCTGGGCTGACTGGGGCACCCAACCTTAGATCCCATTCCCCTGACGGGGTCCCGGCCCTTCCGGGTCCTGGGGGGTGGGCAGAACCTGGAGGTTGGCGCTTGTGTGGTGGCCGTGGTCCATGCTCTGTCACAGCCAGCCGTGTGGAGACAGGGAGCAGGGGGTCCGGGCCGGGACCCAGCCTCTGGCCCCACCTGGGCTCTGAGGTCGACAACAGAAAAGCTCACGTGCACTGAGCACTTTGTAACGTGTGCCACCTGCGTTCTCTCATTTAATCCGCATAGTGCCAAGCTTAGGGGACAGATGCTATGGTCATAGCCGTTTCGTATATGAGGGAACTGAGGCACAGAGAAGGAAAGTGACTTGTCCTGGCTTCCTCAGCCCTGACCGGGGAGCTGGGAGTCGGTTTGCACAGTGTGATGTGGTGTCCACTCTCCTGCCACACGCCAACCCTGGGGAGGAGCAGGGGAGACTGAGGGCCTAGGAGAGTCTTACAATCACCAAAGCACAGAGCCTGCTGTGAGTCAGGCAGCGAGGTTCCATCTGCCCCCTTGAAGCCCCAGTGCCATAGAGCTGGGTTGGAAGCCCCCTCTCATGCTGGCCTGAGCCCTCCTGCCTTTTCTGCTTGCTGGGTCCTTGGTGGAGCTAAAGAACAGCTGGTGTCCCCTCAAACCCCTTCTCCAGAGTGGGGACTCCCCCACCCCTGCACCCGATGACCCTGAGGCCTCAGACAGGCCTGGGAGGGAGCTGGAAAGGGCTCGGCCTGTAGGGGGCAGGAGACCTGAATCCTAACTGTGGCTCAGTCCCTAGAGCAAGCCTTGGTCCCTACCAGCCTCAGTGCCCCTATTTACAAAGGCAGTGTTGACGAGGTGACCGGGCCAGGCCGGTGCGACTCCACGTCCTGGGGCTCAAGCTGAGGGTGGGCAGCACTGCCTGGGCCCACAGACACCTGCCTGCCCAGAGCCCTGCTCACCCCTTAAGAGTCCTTAAAACCTGCTTGTGTGCAGGGGCTGGGGCTGGCAAAGGCACCTGACTTGGCTGTCGCACTGCCCGGTCCAGTTCTGCCTACGAGAGGGGCCCTGGCGTGCAGAGACTAAGTGATCAGCTTATGAATCCAGCCCTGCGTGGGCATGTGCCCTGCCGGCGGGGGCAGGAGGAGAGCCCTGCTGTCATGCTGCTCACTCAAGTGGAGTATCGGGCCCACCTGATGCTCTGAACTGGTGTGTCAGGCCCTGGATATTTCCTGATTGGGCTGAGAATGGAGCAGGGAGAAAGGAGCCAGAGACCTGTTGGTAGGCTTTCCTCCTGTGACGGCTGCTAGGGCTGGTGCAGCAAAGTGCCACGGGCTGGAGCTTTAAACAGCTGAACTTTATTGTCTCCCAGTCTGGCGGCTGGCTGTCCAAGATCCAGGTGTGGGCAGGGCTGGTTCTCCTGAGACCTCTCTCCTTGGCTTGTCAATGGCTGTGTTCTCCCTGTGTTCTCACCCGATGGTCCCTCTGGGTGTGTGTGTCTAATCTCTTCTTATAGGGACACCAGTCATGTTGGATTGGGGCTCCCCAAACGACCTCATTTTACCTTAACTGCCTGTGTAAAGACCTTCTCTGCAAATACAGCCACATTCTGAGGTCCTGGGGGTCGGGGCTTCAGCGTGAATTCTGCCCATAACACCTCCCTTGGCTCTCCCCCTTTCCCTGCAGCTCCCCTCACCCCTCTGCTAGTAAATGTGACCAGTGAAGGCCCTACCCAGCCCTGGGCCTCCTGGGTCCATGCTCCCAGGGGGTGGGACGGCTACCAGGTGGCCCTGTACCAGGCAGGCGCCCAGGTGGGCACCGGCACCCTGGGAGCCAAGGAGGAGAGCACAAGCTTTTCGGCTCTGACTCCGGGCACCCAGTACCACGGGCAGACTGTCTCCCAGGCTGGGGCCCTCCACGCCGCGCCAACCACTGCCTCCAGCTGGACTGGTGAGTGGGGCAGGAGGGTGGGAAAGGCGGTGAGGGGAGGAGCGGTGGGAAGAGCGGTGGGAAGGGCTGCTTCTGAGGCCCCCAGGCTCTTCTCTCAATGGCACCTCAGCCCTCGCTTTTCATCCCGTTTCCCAACCTCTGCGCCCAGGGGCCCTGCATGGGTTCAACCCTCTCTTTGCCCCCCACAGCCCCGCGCATGCCCAGTGAGATGCTGGTGTCCGTGCAGGCAGGCAGTGTGGTGATCAGCCTGGCCTGAGCCAGCGGCCCTGAGGGCAGGGGGCCTGCCACGCCCCAACTCTCAGAGGCAGGGCGCCTCCCCTGGGAGCAGCCCCTGGAGCTAGGCCAAGCCCGCCTGGGCCTGAGGGGCCTCACACCGGGGCCCAAGCTCTCCCGGTCTGTGCTGTGCCGGGCGGGGCCGCTCCAGGCCACGCACCTGGTGGTGCTACCCGTGGGTAAGTTGGCATCTGTTGGGGCGGATGGAGGTGCTCTGAGAGGCAGGCCCCCACCGGTGAGGGTCCTGAGCCACCTGCTCCTCCCAGGTGGGTGCTGTGCCCGCCCTGCCCTGGGGTTATGCTCCCGAGGCTTCCCCAGAAGGGCAGAGGTGGCCAGAGGAGTGGGTGCTCCAGGGCGCTGGTGCTCCTTTCTGTGGACAGAAATTCCAGCCCCTCGCCCCTGCTGATTTGCAGAGCCCCTGACCTACAGGCCATATTCTTGGGGTGCACAACACGCACACAGTGTGGAACCTCGGATACCTGCACATCGTGGAGAATGTGCAGTGCCAGCCCAAAGCCACCCACCTGGCCCTGACCTGGACGGTGCCGGCGGGGGCCGTCGGCACCTGTCTGGCGGCGGAGCAGCTGGCGGTGGGAGGGAGTGCCCCCCGGGTCTCCCAGGCCAACACCTCCGGGGGTACTCTCCTGCTGCCTGGCCTGGCGCCTGCCACCTCCTACTGCCTCAGCCTCACCGTGCTGGGTAGGAACGGTCTGCGGAGTCGGGCAGTCACCCCGCTATGCACCACTGAGGCGAAGGGTGAGCCCCTTCCTCACGCCCAGAGACCCTGCACCAGCCTTCCTCCATCGTTGACCCCTGGGCGTCTCACTCCCCAGCCCCTCGCTGCCGGGAGGCCCCCTGTTCCGAGCCCAGCCCTTTCCTCTGGCCCTGGTCCAGAGACCACACTAGTTTGGTGCCATATTTTGAGTCTTGGGGTGCCTGGCACCCCAACCCGTGATCTTCTGGCTCCTATTTAGTCGTATCCATCAGCCACCAGTTGCCAGGCACTGGGGGGGAGTGAGGGCATGCGCCCTGCCCTTGGGCACTGGTCGTTGCGCACCTAGTTGGAACCTCAGTCTCCCCTTCTCCGTCCCCAGCCTGGCACCCTCCAGAGTTAGCTGCAGCCCCTGAACTGGGGCCCAAGACAGGGATGGGAGTTATGATCACACAGGGCATGTTTGGCAAGGATGGGCAGATCCAGTGGTGTGGTGTGATTGCCACCAACATGTCACGTGAGTCCTGGGCCGCAGAGGGGATGGGGAGATGCGAGCTACTGCCTAGCATGGGATGGGTGAGGGGGATCCAGACCCTGGGATGGGAAGATGAAGTGCCTAAAGCCTGTGAGTCCTGGAGCCCAAGACATTCTCAAAAACAGAGCTGATGTGGCATGAGGAATGGTGTGAGTGTGCGAGAGAAATGGAGTCGCCCCTCTGTGGTGGGGGGAGTGGCTATGGCCCCAGTGTGGACCCTGCTCTGCCCCTTCCTGTTCCTCTCGCAGTGGCTCGGCCTCCCCAGGAAGCCATCAACCACACGTACGGCCACTACTACAGGGACATGACTTGTACCTGGCCGTCGTGCTCCCCAACCCCTTCTACCCGGGGCCCTGGGCTGTGCTGAGATCCTGCACGGTGCCTACAGGTACAGAGGACTGTGGCCAGACCCAGGAGGTCTGTCACATGGGCCACTCAAGCCAGGTTCCCAGTATCAGTGAGGGCTAAGGCTGAAGGGAGGGGGGAACTATTGTAGGTTTCATTTATGCGTTGTTGACACATTCTCTCAGCAGAGGGTCTGACTCACAAAGAGAAAATGTGCTGGTCTGTAAGGGTCAATAGAGTTATGTTGACTGGGCTTCCTAGCAAGCAAGGCAAAAAGGGGGATACCCATCTGTTACATGGTTCTTTCTTCAGAAAAGAAGGGGGATGGAATCTGTCTCACCTTGCCAAGTCAGTGCCAAAGGTATTCAGGTACCTATTTCTAGGCTGCTTCTTGCTCTCAGAATAGGCAGGGAAGATGGAAGAGAAACTAGGGGTGGCTGGTTTCACAGTTTCAGGCAGCACGACACATAGCCTCTAAACAGGAGAGGTAGAGCCTCACTGTTTGAGCGTTTGTTGCTCATGACTCAGTTTCCTGGGAGGGGCTTTGCCCTCTGCCTGCCCCTCCCCTACACGAGGTCCTGTTTCTCTGCCCCAGGTTCAGTGCTGTGGCCTCTGCCAGGTTCAGCCTCCTGAGGCTGCTATCTGCTTCTCAGGTAGGGTGGACACCTAGCTAGGGTTCCAGCTGGGCCCTCGGGTGAGGGAGGTGCGCTGGCACCCACTTCTGAGGCTCATCCCCAAGCAGTAGCAGGAAGGACTGAGCTGAGTCCAGGGAGAACACAGCGTACCTGGCCGAGCTGGGAGACCCGGAGCCAGTGAGGAAGGTGCTTCTGGCCCCAGACTTGGCCTGGGTGGGTGGAGGGGGCGGGCATGGAGGCAGAGACATCCACGGAACGGTTTCCTGCGCCCTGTGCTGCCCTCTGTGCCCTGCTGCCTCCAGGCCAAGAGAAACGTCAGACACAAGTGAGAACCACATGTGTGGTTTAAGATGTCCTAGTAGCTCAACAGGTGAAATTAATATTAGAAACATTTTATTTAAGCCAAAATAACAAGAATGTTATCATATCAGTAGGTAGTCAATTTGTAAATATTATTAATGAGACATTTTGCATTTTTTTATTACTAGGTCTCTGAAATCCTGTGTGAATTTTACACTTAGGGCAAATCTTAATTTGGACCAGCCATATTTTAAATGCTCGGTAGCTGCATGTGGCTGGTGGTTACCGTATTGAACAGCATAGTCTAGAAGGTCCAGGAAGCCAGGCCTCTACCCTCTTATTTTCTTTGAGGGCATCAGGTGGGGGAGGAGGGTCTTTGGGGTGCACCTAGGAGCTGGGCACAGGGAGAGCTTACTGGGGTTCTCAGCTCCCACCCAGGATGGGAACCATTTCTGGCCTCAGTTTGGCACCTGGGACTTCTGGGGGTGAGGGCTGTCGCCGTGCCCTCCACCCAGATAGTCTCAAATCCAGGAGAGGTTGGCAGGACAGTGGGACAAGGCTGTGACGTCCCTTCCTTCCCTTGTCCTCTGTAGAGCCCCGTGCCAGTGTCTCCCAGGCAGTGACGCCCCTCACAGCAGTGGTGGGCCTCGTGGTGGCCTGTGTCCTCACTACCTGTGCCGTGCTGGGCCTGCCGTACTGGGGATGCGTGAAGGGGCAGAGGTGAGGTGGGGGAGGCTGGGGCTGTGGTCTGGGGGATCCCCAGCTGTACATGCCCACGTGGGCTGGAGGAGGGGTGGCATCTTCCCCAGGAGGCCAGGTCCACCCTCCCACCCCCATCAGGCTGCCTCTCACAGGCCTCTTCATCCTTTGCAGGGTGGAGAAGAATTGATTTTCCCAGGAGCTGACCGCTTACAACCTGCCTGGGGTGCACCTGCCCCCCCCCATCCCGCCCCTCCCCACGGTGGGGTGGGCAGCGTGGCCCTGCGTCCCGTGGGGGTGGGGGCGTTGCCAAGCCCCTGCTTCTCTGGGACTACATCCCAGACGGGGGCTGCCAGCCTCTGCCAGCGCGGGCTCCTTCCTCAGCCAACGTCACACCTTTGTCACACCTTCTCACAAGGCTTTTCTGCACCCCTGGCACCCTCCGGCTCCTCCCTGCCCTTTGGCCTCCTCTGCTCCTTCCCCTGCCCTCCACAGACCGCGTCTGCTCCAGTCCTTCCTCATCCCCAACTAACCACTCGGTTTGCATCAGGCCCAGCCTCTTTTCCTTCTTTCTCTCCTGATGTCAGATCTGTGGTTCTTCCTCTGATCACGCCTGTCCTTCCTTGCCTTGGCTGCTGGACCAGACGTGAGTGAGTGCCGGCCGGGCACAGAGCCCCCTCGGAACCTGACGGGGGCTCTGAGGGACTCAGCGTGCCTCTGTGTGTAGGCCTCGTCGGCGCCGTGCCCCTCCCCCGTCCCCTGTCCTCTTCCTTCCCTGGTGATGGGCCGCCTGGACTGTGCAGCAGAGGACCTTGCTCAGGGAGGTGGAGCCGGGTCTGTATTTCCAACTGGTCCCAGCTGATCAGGTCATGCAGCCGGGACTGCTCTGCACCCCCCTGAGAGCTGCACAGGACTCTGTGCACCCGGGGCGTTGGGCGTACTCACTCCCTCTCCTCCTCGGCAGACCCACCGGCCAGTCCCCATTCGTGACTTCCAGCAGAGCTTCGAGGCCAAGAGCGCACATGCTCACCAGGCTTGCTTTCAGGAGTTTGAGGTAAGGTGTCTGCTGCCCTTGGGCTCCAAGCAGAGAGGACCATGGGGCATTTAGGGTGGGCTGGACATGCCCTGAAGGCCTGGGGGAATGCCCAGCTGTACATGCCCTACCCCAGTCCCTCTCCAGGTATGGGGCAGGGTGGTCTGCTTCAGCCACAGTGCCTGCCCCCAGTCTATGCAGGAGTTGAAGGAGGTGGGCAAGGAGCAGTCCAGACTGGAGGCTGAGCGCCCTGCCAAGGCCACAAGAACCGTTACCCACACATGCTGCCCTGTGAGTGCTGGGAGCAGGCCAGTGGGCATGGGCAGTGGGCCAGGGCCTGGCCTGGATGAGGGGGGCTGTGTGTGCCTGGCACTGAGTGCATAGCCTCTGTCCCTGTAGATGACCACTCCCGGGTCCGGCTGAGCCATCTGGAGGGAAGGCTCCATTCTGACTACATCAGTGCCAGCTTCATCCCAGTAAGGGCCGCCTGCAGGGCTGCGGCTGGCTTCACCAGGGGATGGGCTGGTTTGCAGGTCGCACCGTCGTGCTGTCACTGAGTAGCTGTCCACGCTCACCGCCTTGTGTTTCTTTAAGTTAATCCAGCAGGTACTTACTGAGGGCCTAATTCGTGGTCCTGCACGAGGCCTGCCTTCAAAGGAGCACATGTTGTTTGTATGTGTGTGTCACATCTACCACACAGTGACAAGTGCTATAATGAGCAAATGAGCATGGTCCTCAAAGCACATGGAGGAAGGAGACATTTATTGTACCTAAGGAATCAAGAAAGGCTTCCTGGAGGAGGGGACATTTGATCTCTTGAAAGATGAGTAGAATTTTGATAAGTGATGAAAGAGGGGAAGGACATCTGTCTGGGAAGAATAGCCAGGGGCCAGCTGGGCAGGACTGCACGCATGTGTGGGCGGGCTTGTTGGGTGGTGGGAGATGAGACAGGAAAGGTAGACTGGAGCTTATTGCTAAGCTAAGGGCTTCAGGTTTTTATTTAGCAGGCAATGGGGAACGATGGAGGATTTTGGGGCATGGAAAAAGCAGAGTTTGTTTTTAGCAAAGGGGCTGTGATCTGGCTGGGCAAGGAGACTATTTCTGGCATGTCAGCATCTTACTATTTTCATGTAGATTTTTCTTGCCCCTTCCAGGTGGGGCTGGGGTGGTGGTGTCTCTGAAGCCGTGCCTCCTGGTTTGGTGCACTCATGCGTTCATGTGTTCGCGCAGGTATAGGCACGCACAGCGTCCTCACTCCTGGAGATCACACGTGGGGTATTTACTGCTACTTGCCTTGTGGGGCTCTGGGGACCAAAACTCCACCAATTAACATGTTCTTATCCTCCACCCCTACGGGGGTATGCCCACCCACAGGAATTCATTGCTACCCAGGGGCCTCTCAAGAAAACCCTGGAGGACTTCTGGCAGCGGGCGTGGAAGCAGCAGGTCCACATATTCGTCTTGCTGACAGTGGGCATGGAGAACAGGAGGGTGAGCACACCTTGCAGTTTCCCAGAACGGCCACCAGGCGGCACATGTTCTCCGGCCGGAATGTTCCCCTGGTATCTTAGGTCTGGGAGGGTGGGTCAGGCAGCAGTGAGGCCAGTCAGGCCTGGGGCTGGGTAGGGGTCCCCAGGGCCATCCAAGATAGGGAGACAGGGAAAGGGACCAGGTATTCAAGCTTCCAGCTTGACTCAGTTTCCACTGGCCTCTGCCATTTCTCATCATCTCCACTTGCTGTTGCTCTAGGTAGAGAAAGGGCAAAGAGTTAAGGAGAAAGATGGGGTAAGGACTGCCCAAAGTGGGCGTCAGAAATAGGGCACTCTGCGTCCTTCTTCCAACAGCCCTGGCATTCATCTCCTTTGGGTCCGCTCAGCGCATGGCCCGGGGATGAGAACACCTGCTGAGTTCGTCCTGCAGCTGGAGCAGAGAGACAAGGTCAGGTGCCCTAAACAAGACCATCAGTTTTGGATAGGATCCTGGCAGTTTCTTTGAAGTCCCAGGGGTCACATAAGAGGTCGGGGGAGGGTGCTAGAGTCAAGCCGGAGGAGTGAGGCTTCTGGACAAGGTGGCCTTGGAGTTTGGTCAGTATGGACAGCAGAATTTCAGAATAACTGGAGCAGAAATATGTGTGGAGAGGGTTAAAGCAGGGGTGGCAGTGATGAGGCTAGGCCCCCAGCTGCCCCCTCCCCTCTAACCCTTGGCCCTAGGTGCTATGTGAGCATTACTGGCCAGCCAAGCCCACCCCGTCACCCTTGGTCACATCACTGTGCACCTCCTGGCCGAGGAGCCCAGAGATGAGTGGGACCCAGTGAGAATTCCAGCTGCCGCATGTGGTGCCCGGGACAGGGTGGGGTGGGGTGGCCATTTGAGCTGAGGCCCTCAGAGAAGGTTGCCTCACCTCCTGGGCCCCTGGCCTCCTTCCTTCTGCGGGTCGCAAGCACTCGGCCGCCGCCCAGGGAAGTTGGTGGTTAGGGAAGAGGTGGGGAGGCACAGAGAAGGTTTATCTCAAGTTTGCACAGTGAGTCAAACGCAGTGGGGCAAGAAGCGAAGGTTTCTGCCCTGCCCTGTACTCCACTTGGGCTCCCTGCTTCACCCAAACCCTGTGCCCCACCTGCCTTCTCAGGCTGTGGCCTCCTGGGGCAGGAAAGCCAGGGAGCACATCACGCTCTCCCTGGGCCCTGGGCACTCTCTATAACCAGAGACCACCCAGGAGGCTGGAGAGCCAGGGGAAGCAGCCAGCCTGAAGGGGGAGGCACAGGTCGCCCTGTGATGGGGGAGGCATCCCCCTCACTTGATCTGGCGAAGAAAGTTGAAGTCTGAGCAGACGGATCCTGGAGTTGGGAAAGGCAGCAGGGTCCTGGGTTCCCCTACCCCCGCTCCTTACACAGACTGCCCGGCAGCAATGGCAGAGGGCGAACAGCCACAGGCCCCCACCTGGCCTGACCGTAGCATCCCTGAGGCCCCCAGCTCCCTGCTCACCTTTGTGGAACTGGTACGGGAGCAGCCGAGGGCCAGCCAGGGCGCCGGACCCACCCTGGTGTGCTGTAGGTGGGGGTGGGGGTGGGGGTGGGGGGCCCCTGCCCGGCCTTGCGTACAGGAAGGGAGGAGGGGCAGTCGGGGACACGGGCAGCCCCTCACCCATTCAGCTCCCCAGGGGTTGTCCCCACAGTGTGGGCCTGGGCGGCATGGGCATCCTTGTGACCCTGTTGAGGCCCCTGCAGCAGCTGGAGGAGGAGCAGGTGGTGGACGTGTTCAGTGCTGTGTGTGTGCTGCGGCTATACCAGCCCCTCATGATCCGGACCTGGTGGGGGCTCCCTAGGCCGGGTGGGCAGCCAGCACCCTGAAGGGCTGCGAGGGAGCGTGTGGCCAGGAGCCCATGGGGTCCAGTGGGGCTAGGAGAAGGGGCTCACGGGGACGCACAGGACCCTGCGGGGGGTGGGGCTTAAACATGTCACCGTCTTATCCCGGCCTCTGTTTCCCCAGCTGCCAAGGGGAGGTGGGGCAGGCGCCTGCCAGCTTCTACACTGTGCGACATGGGGACTCCCAAATGTCCCCTGCCCGTCCTACCTGTTGGTAAGATGGAAGATCTTCCTTCTGGGCTGTACTCGCTTAGCTCCACGCCCCCTGCCAGAGCCGATACAGCTCCCTGGGCAGCTGCCGCCTGGACAAGGTTCTGGAAGGGCCCTCTGGCGCCTCTGAGTAAGTCATAGCCTCTCTGCGGCCCTTGCTGGGTGGGGGGCACAGGTTCCCCCCAACAACAGGCCCCTGACTCGTGTCTGTGGCCAGGGCTGAGAATACTGGAGCAGGAGCTGGGGAGCCGTGAGGGCCTCGGCCCCTCTTGGGCCCTCCCTCACGTCCCAGCCCATCTCTGTGACGAACTTTGCACAGGTGTGCACCGTGTGAGCGGCCCATGCCAATGCTGGCTTCTTGCAGGAGTACGAGGTAGGCATCACGCCCGGGCTGGGTGACAGCTGAGGGGCCTTCCTGTGTCCAGCCAGCACCTCTGCGGGCTGGGTCCAGCCTCAGGTGCCCATCTCTCCCAGCTCCTGCCCCAGGCCATCAGGGAGGAGGCTGGCTTTGCGGCACCCGCTCCCAGCAGAGAGCGGCACAGCACAGTCTCCTGTGAGTGCCCCTGGACAGGGCGGTGGGCTGGGCATCCGCCCGGCGGGGACCTCTTGCAGCGTCACTCTCACCATCTCCGCCCAGACCACCATTCTCAAGTGCCACTGCCTCTGGTGGAGGAGAGCCCCCGGAACGAGACGCTGGAAGCCTGGCTATTCCCTGCAAGACGGTGCCTTCTCTGACCACGTGTGCTTCCTGAGCCCAGGCTGGCATTTCTGGGGGCCCTAGAGCCGAGATGGGTGGGGGCATCCTCGGTCCCCAAGAGCCAGCAAGCTTCGCTCTGCAGGGCCGGCCTTCTGGCCACAACCACGTCGTGCTGACCGGCCCCACGGGGCCGAAGGAGCCCTGGGAGCTGGTGTGGGAGCACGAGGTCTGTGTTCTGGTCTCCCTGTGCCCACCTGACACCTGGGAGAAGGTGAAGGGAGCTGAGGGACAGAGGGAGGGTAGTCTCAGGAGTGGGGTGGGGTGGTGCAGCCTGTGCCCGGGTGAGGGCAAAGACTCTGGGATACTGCCTGGGCATCTCTGGCATGGTCTCGGCCACAGGCGTTCTGGCCGACGGAGACGCAGCCCATGGCCGTGGACATGGTCACAGTGCGCTGGGTGGCTGAGAGCAGTGCAGTGGGCTGGTCCTGTACCCTCCTCGGGGTTACACACGCAGGTGTTGAGGCCACAAGGTGTGGGATGGCAGGATGTGCTGGCCCTTCCCCGCCCCCCAAGCACCAATGCCAGGGTCTCTGCCCCTGGGGGGACAGTGGGCAGGAGAGGCAGATGCAGCGACTGCAGTTTCTGTGCTGGGAGCTGGGACGTGAGCTGCCCGCCACCACCCTGCTGCCCTTCCTGGCTGCTGTGGCCCAGGGCTGCCCCCAGGACCCAGAGAAGCCAGGCACACTGCTCAGCCTCTGCAGGTGCTGTTGGGCAGAGGTCCAAGGAGGTGGGCGCCAGAACCCCCTCGCTGCCTCTGCCAGGCCCAGCTTGGGTTTCGCCACATACCTGGATACCCCAGGCCTTCCACACCCTCCCCCCAGTTACCCCTGCCAACTCTAGGCCAGTTGCAGCAAGGGTGTGGCCCAGCTGGGCACCTCCCTGGCTATGAATCAGCTGCTGCAGCAGGCAGAGGCTGAGTGCACCATGGGCGTATTTAATGTGGCCTTGCAGCAGTCACAGGCCTGTGGCCTCATGACCCCCACGCTGGTGAGGGGCGACCAGGGGGTTCAGCTGTGGGAAGGGGCATGGGGCTGGGGAAGGGTCAGCACTGGCGCCAGGGGGCCGCTAGGCGGCACTATCCAGGCAGCCATCAGGTGGCCCTGGGGACCGCGATGCTCTCAGAAGGAACCTGGGGGGTGGGAGATGCCAGAGCTTTTCTCCCTTAAGTCTGGGCAGGTAGGGCAAGGGTCCTTACCCTGTGTCTCCCCCAGGAGCCGTATATCTACCTCTACAGCTGTCTGGACAGTGTGCTCGTGGACGGGCTGCCTTGAGTCAGCCCCAGTCACTGTGCTGTGTGGGAGCAGCAGAGGCCGAGCCACCTGGGTGGTGGCCGTCAGGCCCAGCAAGCCGGCTCGGGCCTGCCTTCTCTGGGAGGGCAGCCTGCACGCTGGGCTCTGCACTGTTAAGGGACAAGCAGGGGAATAAAGAACGTGGTCAGGCTTGAGGCTGAGTGTGCTCTGTCCACCCTCCAAGGAGAAAGAAACGGCCTCAAAGGCGTGTGGGACATGGGGCCTAGCCTAAGGGCCTGGTGGGCAAACGTGAGCAGGGATGGGGTCTGGCTGAGCTGGCGGACCTGCAGGCTGTTGGCTTTCCCCCGGAGCAGCCCCCTACCCCCTCATCCTCCAGTCTCCCCGTTTCTTCAGACTTTCGGCTGTAGTGTTTTGGGGTGCAAACACTGGAGCAGCAGGAGGTGCAAACAGGCAGGGGAATGGAGCCGAAGCGATGGGTGAACCTGGGAGTGCAGGTCCATGGGCAAGGCTGGGCGGCTGGTCTGTGGGTCTCCTGGTGACGGGAGCTGGGGCCAGCCTTGAAGGACTGCTCTGTAGCCTTCCTCGGAGACTCATCTGCATTCTGGGCTCTGGCCCCCACTGGAGGCTTAGGGTCGGTGTCCGCTGGCTTCTGGGCAGCATTTCTGGCCCTGGATGTTAGTGGCTGTAGCAGAGAGCAGGAAGGGGGGTTGATGAGAGGGTCCTGGGGTATGGAGGTATGGGATTAAAGGAATACTGGCTGCCGCTCAGGTCTCCAGGCTTCTGCTGACGCTCTAGAGGACCATGGGAAGAAAGGGCAAAAATGGGAGACAGCCTGCTGTATGTCTGTCCTTGGGGCTTGGCTCAGCGTGGGAGAGACCAGAGAAAGCAAACCCTGCACGAAGAAAGCCCACCCAGCCCCGTCTGGTCTAGAAGAGAATAGTGACTTGACCCCAGCCTTACCACCATCTCCCCTGGGGAGAGGCTCTGGGGGTGGATTCCAGCCTCAGGGAGACCGAGCTGCAGTTGCAGCACTGGCCTCCAGGTGGCGCCAGTCCGCCGACTTTCAGGCCGGCTCTGACTACCCGCTCGCTGGGTGGCGTCCTGAGCCCAGCTACAAAGCTAGGTCCTGGGAGCAAGGGTCCGGGTGATCCTTAGACCTGACTGAGGCTGCATGCAAAGTACACTCCGTGGGTGGAAATCTGCACCCGCTTCTTTGGTGGCAGGGCAGGGCTGCCTAGTGAGAACACCCCTCTTCACTGCCCACCCCTATCCCAGCTTGTAGCCAAATGCTTTACAGCCTGACCCCTTTCATGACAACCTCCTGGGACACCCAGGAGACAGGGTGACAGAACCGACCCAGTTCTGAGGCTGGCCGCTCTCAGTGGGGAGACCCTGAACGAATAGCTTCCCTCTTGGATCTGTTTCCTCCTGTGGAAAATGTGGTAGAGGGGTTGGGGGGCCTATGGGAATTCTTAGGGTTGTTTCCAGAGGCCTCCTCCTAGTCCTCTAGGAGCCCGTGGCTGTCCCTGTGGGCAGCGGGTCCCCAGCGCGCACGCCTAGTCCCTGGGACATCGTTTCCGAGCAAATGCAGGTCCCTGACGTGCTGGCTGCGCTCACCCTCTTTGGGTTTCTTTCCCCCACCTCCCGCCCCCTTTTTTTTCTTTCCTGGATGGAATTCGTGCAGCTCGGAAGGAAGGAGGGAAGGGGAGCGGGCCGTGGCGAAGAAAGTTTCCTTGGCTCCTCCTCCGCCCGTGCCTCCCTCCCTGGCCAAGCCCAGCCCGTGCAACTGAATAAGAGGACACTCCACGATGCCTGCTCCTCTCTGACTGCACGGTCCCCGCGCCCCTGCCGCCGCCTCCACCGAGCAGAGCCTGCGGGTGGGTCCCCACCGACGGCGCAGCCGGCCGGCCGGGCCGCGGGACCCGGAGGCGAGCAGCGGCCGCCGCCGCGCGGGTGCGCCCGGCCGCCCGGCCGCCAGGTGCCGCGCCACCGGCCGCCGAGATGCGCAGCCTGCCGGGGCTCCGCGCGCTGTGGCTTTGCGCCGCGCTGTGCGCCTCCCCGTGCGCCAGCGGCGCCCTCCAGCCCGGCACGGGGCCTGCCGCCTGCCCGGCCCCCTGCCACTGCCAGGAGGACGGCATCATGCTCTCCGCCGACTGCTCCGAGCTGGGGCTCTCGGCTGTGCCGGGGGACCTGGACCCCCTGACGGCTTACCTGTGAGTACTGGCCCGCTTGTCCGTCCCTGTTCCTGCCCGGCCGCCCCTCAGCCCCTGCCCCGGCCTCAGGCTAGGCACCTGCCCCGTTCTTGCCCCAGGCGTGGGCATCCCGGAGGGCTCTTCCCGGTACAAGTGCACCTCTGTAGGGGCCAGCGGAGAGCAAAGCCTGAGACTGAAGATGAGACAAGCGGTGAGGCTGGCCTGTTTTTGCCTGGGTTCCCAGCTGGCCCCTGCCATGTGGGTGCCCCACAGAAAGCCCAGGCTGTGAGAGGCGGGTCGCTCTCCCTGAGCTGGGGGCACCGGGCCTCGGCTGCACCCCCTCTTCTTGCTGTTTTCTTCCCCAGCAGAGCAGTGCCCAGGGCTGCCCATGCTGAGGAGGAAGCGGACCAAGTTGGTGGTGGACAAAGGGGTAGCGGGCTCCACTGGGGCGGAGAGGTGGTCTGTCCCTCTGCCATGGTGAGGAGAGTAAAGCTGTCATGCTGAGGATGGGTGGCCTTGGTGGGGGCTCCCAGAAGCCGGGAGAGAGGTCTTCCTCACTCTTGTCTATTCCAAAAGGGGCCCTGCCAGCACCGTCTCCCTTCTCTGAGGCCTCCTGGCACCCCCAGGGGCCTCCCTGAAGTCATGTCCCAAGAGGCTGTGTTGGAGACACTAATTTGTGGGTAGGCGCTGAGGCTGAAAACCAGAGAACCGTTTTTAGAGCTGAGTTGGGGTGAGATGGCACGTGAAGGGGACCCTTTTGGGGGCAGCTTCCCCTAAGAGGCTGAGGACTGGGGGTGATGCCTGCACGTTCTCTGGGCGGGAGGAGGTGGAGAGCACATTCCAGGCCACCTCCCCCCACCCCTACCCCTGCTCTGGGGAAGGGAAACCTCCCTGGGCTCAGCCCTGCCCAGGCTCCATCACCTTTTCTTAGAGGAGAGCAGGGGGTAAAGGCTGGGGCCATCGGTGCCAGGGACAGGATCCCTGAGCTTTATCGCTTTGTGGCCCAGCACCTGGAAGCTCTGAGAAGAGGGAGCTGGGCTAGTTTTTACAGGAGTCTGGCAAGTGTTTGTTGAACTAGACAGACGAGAGTGCTCTGTGCTGGTGGCATGCTGGCGCTGTGTGGTGGCCCCAAACTGCACCCTCCCTGGCGCCCCCATCCCAGTCTTTCTGTCCTTAGCTGGGATGCCCCCTTCCACCCTGTGAAGCCAAGTCTGAGGGCCAGGGGAGGGGGTGCGAGGGAGGAAACAATGTCCATATTCCAGAAGGGCAAACTGAATCCTTCATAGTCCAGGAGGTGAATGCTGGGAACCAACTCCAGGGGGCTGTGAGGGTGCCCCCGCCGCTGGCAGAGGAGAGCTGGCTCTCGCCCCCATGCCTGCCACACCCAGGGCAGCCCCCCTTTTTGCCGTTTTATATATTGGGCATATATGACATTCTTCCATTTGAAGACAGGGTTCTGTGGCTAAAAGTGTTTGGAAATGATTTCTGTAGAGCCTTTCTCTGGGGGAACAGAGAAAGGTCCCTTTCCCAGGTTGAGGGGGGAGGGGAGACAGGCCTTCCAGAGCTTGACTGGTACAGCCTCCTTTCCCAACCCTTGTCTTCCCAGACTGCCCATTTCTCTGGAAGGACTCAGGGAGGGGAGGTACAGTGCCACCTTGGAATCCAAGCAACCCACCTTCCAGACAGATGGAAGATTTCCCACCACACTGGCCCAATTGCCCCAGAGCAGTGAAGTCTGTATTTGGGTGGGATGTTCTGAGCTGTCTTGTGTCTCCATGGGGACTGAGAAAACCCCTCTCTTCCAAGACTCAGAGTCTGTTTCTGAGAGTGGGAGAGGGGAAGGGACTGAGCAGGGGGCTGGAAGCAATGTGGGGAGTTTAGCCGTGGCTCTGGAAGTGTGGAGGGAGGCGGGGGAGGAAGTGTGCCTTGGACAGTGGAGGGTCCCATCTGGTGGGAGTAGGGGTCTCTGCTGAGGGTGGCTTAGGGAGGCTTCTTTTTTTGCTCCTCAGGAGAGCAACCTAGTCACAAACCCAGAGAAGGTGGAGAGCACATGAGGGTCCTCGCTGAGAAGGGCCCAGGCAGGAAGGTCTTGGGCACCTTTCCTCCTCAGCAGTGTTAGGAGGCGCCCGGTCCGGCTGAGGACGGTGCAGCTTAGATCCTGATGGTAGGGTCAGCAGTGCCCCTCTGTCTCTGCGCCACCCAAAGCCCAGCTCCTTCCTAGCTCTGCCATCTGCTGAGTGTCATGCTAAGCCTCAGGTTTGTCATTTGTATGTGGAGAGAAGTGGGTGGCTGGAGGACTCAGTGAGATAATATGTCTGTATAAAGTACCCAGCACAGCGCCTGACACACAGGGAGTGACATGACTAGTGGCTGTTATTTTCACGCCTCCTTGGGTTTCAGGGGTGCTGGAAGTAAGCTCCTGGGACCCTTCGCACAGGAGGGAAATTGAGCCCTGGGTGAGTGCCAGACTCAAGGGCATGGTCTGTGGCAGGAGCAGCAGAGGTGTGTTCTGGAGAGTCACCTGCAAGGTGCTGGTCTTGGTCAATGCTTGGCTGTTCTGGGGGTTTGGGGTCCCACTAGTTGGTGAACACTGGGACACGGAGGACGCGGAGTGGATATTTAAGTCTTGCTGACACAGGGTGAAGGTAAAAGGTGAGATTAAAACACTTGGATGTGCAGGAAGATCCTTACAGGGAGCCACAGATTGGACCATAGGAGGCACCAAGAAACTAGGGGCTCCGGAAGGTACCTGTGTCCTTGAGCCCATGCCAGTGAAGATCACTTCACCTGCTTCCCTGTCCCAGAGGGATAAGCGTCCCTTCTTCTAGCCAATACGTTCCATGGAGCACATGCCTGGACTCCCTCCGGCTTGGTTCTAGGGAGGATCAGGAAGTCTTTATACCCAGCTGTTCTCCTTTCCTTTGATACTCCACTCCAGAAGCAGTGCCTGCTTCGGGCTTGATGCCAGCCCTCTTTCCTCAAGGTTGGGAGGAGAGACTTGCGATCCCACAGTCTTTCAGCTTCTCTCATTTTTAACTCTTCTCCCAAACTGTGATGTCAGTGAGGCTCAGTGAGGCTCGCCGGGGTGTGGACCCTCCCCTGGGTAGGGCCGAGCTGGGGCACCCGTCGCCATCTGAGGGCGATGTGAGGGCATGACACCCCTGCTCTCCTCCCTCCCACACCCGCACAGCGTGCAGACAGCAGGCACTCATTGGCAGTGTACCCGCGTTATCCCCGAATGGGAGACTCTGGGGAGCCGGCGTGGTACGAGGAAGCCTGTGGCGGGGGAACCTCTGTCTTGGGCGGCTAGTTGTCGAAGGCCTGAGACTCATAGCCGTACAGTGTCCCCCGAGTGCTCTGTCCTCTGCCAGGGGGCCCTCCACACAGCCCCAGTCTGACTGTTCATTGCCTCTCTTTAAGACGGATGATAAGCATCGAACTTGTCTGAAGGGTTAGGCGGTGTGTGTGCATAGACTCCGGTCACCCACGCCCTCTCCTCACTGCCTGGGGGCACAAGCCGGGCGCTGGGGCTGCAGGTAGCAGAGGGCTCAAGAGCTCGGACCTCGGACACAACAGAGCAGCATCTGGGTGAGAGCTAGTCCACCAGCTGTGTGTGCCCGGGCCGGCTGATGGGCCCTCTGTGACTCAGTTTCCTCATCTGGACCTGGTCCCTGCTTCATAGGCTGGTGTGTGGGTTCACTGAGGGGCTCTGGCATAGTGTCTGGCCCGCGGGAAGAGCTCGATCTGTATTAGCTGGCGGTGAACAGGGCCAAGAGGTGTCAGTCATGGAAGTCTTCCTGGAAGAGGAGACCCTGGAGCTAGCATTGGGAGAAGAGGAGGAACATTGTTCCATAAAAGGTGGGGAGTAGGTGTGTGTGCGTGTGTGTGTGCATGTGTATGTGAGCGTGTGTGAGTGTGCATGTGTGGAAGGCTGTGAGGGAAGAGAGTGACCAGCAAGGAGACAGGAGGAGCTGCCCTCGGAACTGGAGAACCTTTACCTTTCTCCTGGCCAGGGCTGCCTTAGAGCTTCATGGATGGTGGGGGAGCGACAGATGGCCGGCCCTCGCCTGCTCCCGGATGTGTTTAGATGGGCCTTGCAGGGTCTGTTCTGTGAAGAAGCAGAGCGATGTGCCACCTTGGTGGGGGGAGCCGGCCTTGGGGGTCCTGTATCCGGGGGTTCATTTCTCACTACCTTCCTGGGCTAGGGCTGTTTCCCATCCTAGGAGGCTCTAAGAGCCCGAGCTGCCCTCCCCCCAGCCCATCCCCAGAAACTTGGGGTTTGTGAGTTCTGATCCTCAGCTCCTGGGTTGCTGTGGTGCAAGTCCCAAAACTTCTCTGGACCTTGGTGTCCACGCCTATTGAAGTATGAACAACTGGAGTGGGGAAGGCCCGAGAAATCAGCGCTGGGCCTCCTTTCCTGATGCAGGACGGAGAAGGCCAGGGGAAAACCGCTTGGTGGAGGTGTGCAGTGGGGAAGGGACCGAGGGGAGGGGGAGGGCCAGACAGCACCCAGACACAGGCAGAGAAGAGAAGGGCCAAGGGGGCGTGATGCCAGGAGTGGGGTTCCCCAGGGTCCTCTGGTGCCAGCCTCAACCCAAGCAGAGCCTGGGGTGACGGGCCCATCAGAAGGCAGAGCCGGGGGTCGCCAGAGAAGGGTGAGTGTGTGCGGGAGCCAACCTCCCAGTTCAAAGGGAAGGCAGGAAATGGCCCTAGGCAGAAGAGAAAGGAAACCTCTCGCTCTGGCAGCAGCGGGCACGGGGCGCGGCCGGGTGGGGTGGCTGGCGGAGGAGAAGAAAGGCTGGCTCAGAGCAGAGTTGGCCCCCAGCCCACCCCCACTCCACCCGCCTTCCCCCGTTTCATGGGCTCTCAGCCCTCGGGGCCCCACCGCGCGCCCCAGCCCACTTCCCGCACTGACTTGTGCCTGCCAGGCAGAGCCTGCCGGGTGCAGGGGGCAGTGCCCGAGGCGGACGCTGCGGGGCATCACGGGCTCTGGCTCCGCCACCTACTGCGATGGGCTCCCACCTTCGCTCCACCGCTGTGAGCTGTGCACCTCTGGGGCACCACTTAACCTCCCCAGAGCTTCATTCCTTCGTCTTGAGAATGGAAACACATTGGCCCCGACTTGGAAGGATGGTGGGGAACAGCAAATGAGGGACAAAGAAGGCAAAAGAAATACCTGCTTTAAAACGCTGATGATTAATAATTGTTTTTCTCAACCTCTTGGGCGACAAATGATCCACTGAGGCCCAGAGAGGGAGGAACAGCGGCCTGTGACAGGGTGGGGAGTGAAGGGGCCACATGTGAGCTTCTAGAGTCTCACCGGACTGACCTCCTGTCTTCCTTGCTCCCTTCCTTCTCCCTTATTAATGGAGCCTGTCCACTGGCTTGTGCTCCTGGGCTCCTGGCTGGGGCGAGGAGGACATCGTCCCCTTCACCAGGGCGCCTGAGGGGAGACACACCCACAAGGAAAAGCCTAGGCTTCCTGGTCACTGCCAACTGGAAAGTCCAGCTGCTCCTCAGAAGTGAAGTTCCGTGGAATGAGTCTTCTGGTTTCTAGCCCGAGGCGAGGCAGGTGTGGACTGGTACTTGGGAATGCCCCTCCATTTCTGCCCTGGGACATGCCGTCAGTGGCTGGGGAGGGCCCTCCTCTGAGCTTATCCCGAACGGGCTGTGTGGCCTTAGGCCAGTAACCCATTCTGCTGGTAGCGGGGCCAAGGGCCAGGGGTGCTGACGGGACTCTGCGTCTTGGGCAGGGGCGGACATAGGTGGGAGAGATTCCCAACCCTTCTCTTCTCCCCCGTCTTGGAAATGACAACTTCTTTTGCCCAAACTGAAATGGACTCACTGACTCAGGGGCTCTCAGAATTGTGGGAGCCCTTTTGCACTGTCTAGTCCTTTGGTAAGAAATGGGGTGGCCCCCAATTTCTACCGATGATTCATGTCTCTCCTCTCTTCCTCACTAGACATGGGAGAATAGGTCTCAGAAGGAGAAAAACACCCAGAGACCAGACTTGGGCAGCGAGCAGAGAGTTATTTTGGAAGCAGCAAAAGGACGTGGTGGGGGGAGAGCTGAGGGGTTGGCACTGCCCCCGGAGCCATGCCGGAGCAGGCCACGGACGGGCTGGCAGCTGGCGGGTGGGGGCTGGGGCTGCCTCCAGGGCTGAGTTTCCCTTTAGATCCTGCTCCAGGCTTTCTCTTGCCTCCACTCTCTTATTCTGCCCCCCACTGCAAGAACAGGTAAGGAAAGCCTGAATCTCAAGTTCTTCCCAGCTCTGGGGGATTGCTTGTGAGATGCAGAATCTGAGGCTGGGGCCAAGGACGCACCTTATGCCCCGGCTCTCGGTGCCCCCGTCGGCTCTGGCACATGGTGGGAGTGTCTTCTTGATTGAAGTTTTCATTACCTGGACTGTGACCTTTCTTCCAGGGTGACACTAACTTGTTAGGAAGGTCCATTCTTGGGACCCAGCAAGCCTGACCCCAGACAGGCCCACACAGACATATCTAGGAACTTGCTATTATACTGGTATCTCTGCCTTAACCCGTAATGGCGACAGCCAGCATTTATTGTGTTTATTTAAGCATTTTTCCTGCATCACCTCACCTAAACCCTGTGTGTGGGGGGGGTACTAGTGTTACCCCTATCTTACAGATGAAGAAACTGAGGCTTTAGATGGTAAGGAGCTTGCTTAAGGTCACCAGCCAGCAATTGCTGGGGCTGCAATCCCGACTTTCCTGACTGTGATGCTGCCCCGCCTCTCGGGGGGCATGGCCGCAGGCTTCCTGAGCCCCAGGGGATGGGCAAGACTCTGGGAGTGTTACACTTCCAGTGCCCTCAGAGCCGATTTCCAGTTTCCTGTCTCTCTTGGAAAGAATCATGGTTTTCCCTGTTCCCTCCCGTCTGCCAGCAGCCATGTCTAGGAGCCCCTCCAGGGGCGCTGCTTGAAGAGGAAGGTGCTGGGTCTTCGGTGGGGCAGTCAGGGCGGCATGGTGATAGTTATGTCAGGGGAGCCAGAAGCAGGCTCACCGTACCCATGGTCCTGGGGAGTGTGCCCAAAGAACCATCAGTGAGGTCAGGGTGCTCAGAGGAGGGGTACTGGGCTGGTCAGGGAAGGCCCTGGCGGGGAGGAGAGGCCTATCCCTGGGTCCTGCAGGACCAGGGGGTTCAGACGAGGAGCAGGCAGGAAGGGTCCTCTAGGAGAATGGAAAGCACGAGCCTGGTGACCGAGTGAACACAGTGGGCTCCGTTACTTCATCCACAGCCTTTTCTGCCCACTCCCTGAGGCAGGATATTCCAGAGCAGAAAATTCTGCCTTTTCCTCCTCAGAGCACACAGTAAAAGAAAAAAAACATTCAAGGTGTTCAGCAACTGGGATATATCCACAAACTGCTCCCCATCAAAGGTGTCCAGCCCAGTCCAGGTGGCATCCGGGCCCCTGGGGCTGAGGGGACCCCTCTCTGCACGCCTGGGAGCTCTGTGTCTGCAGCCTGCCTGGCTGAAGTCCGGACTCCAGCACTAACCGGCTGATGGTCCTGCATGTTTCCCCACCTCTCTCAGCCTCCGTTTCCCTAGCTTCAAAATGGGTGTAAAAGTACGAAGCTCTTTGAAAGACGTTTGTAATTTTGCACAGTATTAGCAAACACCCAGTACAGGTTGTTATTGTCCACTCCCCTTCTGCCAAGGGAGAGAAGCACTTGGAAGGAGAAACTGAGGCAGGCACAAAGTGGCCCTGTGTCTCATCTATATGCCGATCCAGGGCTTTGCTGGGAGGAAGACCGGAGGGTTGGTTCTAGACACAGTTCTGCTCACCCTCTATAGCTGGCCCCTCCGCTTTGGCCTTGGAGGTGCTGGAGGAGGTGGGGGTGTCCCTGAGAGTGTCCAGACAGGCAGACGGGAGGAGGGTGCTGAGTGCCTTCCATTGCACGTGTCACGGATTTGGACGTGGTCCCCAGGCTCAAAGCCAAGACAGACGGACTACTGGAGGGGGAAGAGGAAAGAGTCATGGTACAAAGGACATGCCCTCACTGTCACCATCTGTCCCCCCCACCCAATCCATTGCTAAGGTCACTACAGGGCAGGGAGGGGTGCTTCCCTAGGTGGCCTATGGGGGACCAAGTATGTTGAGGTTTCTTCCAACTCCCTGTGTGATGGCACATTTGAGTCGTCCCCCAACCTGAGTAACCATCGGTTCCAGGAGACAGGCCAAGGGCAGCAGTCACTAAGGGACTTTTAACACCTCCTGTAAGAAGGAAGCCTCCCAGGTTGAACCCGTCTAAGGATTCTTCTCTCCAGGTGTCGGGGCCTCTCCCAGTTTGCATCATGTTCCTTTGCAAAAAGGACAGTGGAATTCACTAGGGATGTCTAGTGTGGCGTGCTGAAGCCCCAGGGCTGTCAGTCACTGTGGGTCCTCACTCTTTCCCAACTCGCGCTGCAGTGCCCCGCCCCTTTGTTAATTCAGGGGTAATGCCACTTGAACCCCCAGCTATTGTGGGGAGCAAATATTCTTTCAATCACTCACCATTCATTTAACAGATGTGGACTGAATGGCTGCTACCTGCCAGGACACTGTGGGGAAAGGCTCTCTCATGCATCCGCTCTGTGAGACCAGTGCTGTCTTTACTCCCTCTTTCAGATGGGGTGCAGTCCCAAGCCTGTGCTCTTTTCCTCTGCCCTGGGGCTCAGAGTGGACGATAAGCATACGGATAACTATGACATATTGTGGGGAGTGAGGGGAGCAGGTCGGGCAGGGGCCGCGGAGGAAGGAGAGCTCATGCCTAAGTGATACACCAACGCAGAAACCCCCGGAGAGGCAGTTGAGGTGCAAGGGAAAAGCCACAGGACTGGGCACCGCAAGCCCCAGGTGCTGCCCGTTTGCAAGGGATGATCACCATCTCTCCCTGATGAACCGGTTGCATTAAGTAAGGCTCTGCTTGGGAGAGCGCTTAGCACCCCCCTGGGAAAGTGGCAGGCAGTACTGTGTATCTGGCCGGTGGACAGTGTGTGTGTGCCATCTGTCTGTCCATCTGACAAGGGTTCTCTGCTTCATCAGATTCAGGGCTCCTGGAGGGCTAGCATCGCGTCTCTTTACATTGGAAGGAGGGGGAGTTCTCAGGGCGGGGCTGTGCCTCCTCCTTCAGACCAGGAGCTTCCGGAAGGCAGGCTCTGGGCTCCTGGTTGCCTTCTTCTCAGAACCACACACACACGCACACGCACACGCACACGACACACACACGCACACACGTCCAGTACCGGGCTCTACCTGCAGGGGGCGCTGTGCACAGGGCCACAAGCAATACAGGAGTGGCATTTAGTCTTTCTCTTTCCGCCTCAGCTACAGATCTGGGGCAGCCCCGGGGTGAGGGTGTTTGAGAATGGGGAGGTGGATCAAGTGTCCAGGGATTGTGAGGGCTGAGGCAGGAAGGGGCCGTAAACTAATCCCCTGCCTTTGCGGCGGACAGAGCTGATTAGGCAGGAGGCTGAGAGGAGACGAGAAAGGAAGGGGATTATTGCCTGGGACCAAAGCAAAAGAGAACGAGAATCGGGACAGGGCCTGGGGCAGGGCCTGGGTCTTACCAGGACGCAGACCTGGGGAGTCAGAGCCGGGAGCCAGCCCACTTCTCAGCTCTCCTGACGCAGTTCCCGGCCTCAGCTCTGTGAGCTGGCAGACATGGACTAAGGCCTCAGCCAGGACCTGCCTGTGGATATGCCGCCTTTGTAGTAACTGGCGCTTGGGTTAATGCTCTGTGTTGACATTCTTAGTAAGTTTTTAAGGAGTTAGTAAGTTATTTTGCACTGGGTCCTGCCCTCCCCCTCTCTGAGTCTCATATTTCTGGTTTGTAGAATGAACGTATCTCTTGACCTCCCTCCAAGTGGTCATAAACCCAAATAAGACCACCTCTGTGATCTGTGCCCTGTGATTCCTAACATGCTAGTTACATTCCTTCTGTTGTCACAGTAGTGACGGACATGGGAGCCAGGGCACAAATGGGTGGGAAGAGGGGATCTCCTTCTGAGGGGGGCCACAGGGCAGAAGGGGCAGCCTCTGTCCAGATGCACCTGAGGTGAGCTGGGGGTGCTCACGGGCCTGAGTGGGGCATCTGCAGGAGGCCGGGTTATGGGCACACTGGGCCAGGGGGAGGCAAGGGGCCAGCCTGAGTTCTGAGGCTTCTCTGAACAAGTCAGTTACCAGACTGGGGGGCAAGGCCTTTGCTTGAATGGGGCCGAAGCGTGCCAGCTTCCCCGTTTAGTGTAGGAGAGCAGACTGGTTAAGGGCTCCAGCTCTGGAGCCATCCCACCTGGTTTCAGATCCTGGCTCTGCCTCTTACCAATCCTTGGGGAAGGATTTACTCTTTTTGTGCCTTAGTTTCCTGACCTGGGAAATGGGGATGATAGGGACACCCACCTCATAGGGCTGTTGTGAGGGTTAAATGAGTTATAGATGGAAAGTGCTTAGACCAGCATCTGCCACATAGTAACCATTCAGTAGATATCAGCGGATTATTACTCATTTATGCAACTGCCAAGCATGTGCTGAGTGTAACTGTAGCAAGCAGAGCTGAGCCTGGGCACTGGTGCATGTGAACAACTCTCCATGTAGCAAACAGTCGCTGGTAGAGCGGGGGAGATAAAGATTTAGTAATGCTAAGTGTGAGCCCCCCACCCCACCCACCCCACTGCAGAGACCTGCTGGCTCCGCCCCTTCTGGAAGGATCAGGGGGTATCAATGGCACCCCTCTTCCAATTTTGTCCCAAACTCCCCTGGCCTCTGCCCATCGCCCATCTGTGGCATTAAGTTTGCCCTGTTTGGTGAATGGAATCGGGAAATCCTGGGCTAGAATTCCATCTACCACCAACTTGCTGAGTGCCTGTGGGCAAGTCCTCTGATCCCGTCAGACCTGCTTCCTGTTGGATTGGTAGTTCCCACTCCCAGGATGTTATAGAGATGAGTAACTGTGCATAAAGATGCAAAGGGGACAGATGGGAAGAAGGAACATAAGTGGGGCAATGGTGAGACTGGGGTGTGAGGGTCCCCTGGGATTTACAGTTTCAGTCAGTGAGACTTGAGATCCCAGGGGCTGGGACAAGGCATGGCCATCACCAGCACCTACAGGGCTGTGTGCCCAGCCAGAACAAGGCCCCCCATTAAGTATGTGCAGCCAGCGGAAAGAGGAATGCTCGCCCCCCCGCCAGCCGACGCCACGCCATCCCTGGACTCACTGCCGGCTACCCAGGGTGCCGCCGCCTCCTCTGCCTGACCTGCCTCTACCTGCCAGAAAGCATTAGCCTCACTGTCCAGATTGGCATGGGGGTGCAAAGGCTCCATGCTGGGGGGCCTGGGGAACCTGCTGGGGGTAGGGCTTGGGGTCAGGAAATACCTGGGCTGCCCCTGGGAACCCCGGCATGCCCGCTGCTGACAGGCAGCCCTAGACCCTGTAGGGGGACAGGGTTAGTGAGTGTAGATAAGAGGGGAGGTTTGGAAGCTTGGAAGCATGGCCTGGGGGGCCCTCCTGAAGACTTGCTGCAGCCCCCTGCCCCTAACCTGGGCTGGAACGCCACACGGCAGACCAAGTCATTCACCACCCACCACTTGCTTTAGTGCTGGCCCCTCAGGAAGGTGACCCCTCGGGAGTTCTTCCTGGTGTCCCTCCTCCCTCCTGCTGTAATTTCTCAGTTTCCCTCCTGTTTTGGTCGGAGTGAAGGGAGCCAGAGCTGCCCCCTGCTTTGTTAGCCTGGTAGGCACGGGTAGTGTGTAGGATGTGAGCCTGGCTTGTAGAGGCAGCCCCGGAGGCCAGAGATGGAGATGCAGTGTGTAGCCAGGGATCCTGGAGGTCCTGCCCGCTGCTCAGGAGGCTGAGGGTCTCTGCCTGCCCCTCCACGGGGATCCGTTCATCGCCGCAGTCTCCCTGTCCCCCCGCAGCTGGAGGCGGCTAGCCCACCCAGTGCCTCTGGGGCCCACCATGCAGGGAGGGGGCCGAGGTGGTGAGTGGAGCAGGGGCAGGATTTCAGCCTCCACTTGGCCTCTTAGCCAGGTGCCCTCATCTAGGCCAGGCCACACTGGACATCGGTATGAGTCAGTCTGGTCCATACTTAGCAAAAGTGTGGCTGAAAAAATTATTTATGAGGGATTGCTTAAAGGAGGTTTATTCCATCTGTCCCTTGGATTCCCAAAGCTCTTTTACTCAGAGGATGGTCCACAGACCCACAGTGTCCCCATCATCTGGGAACATGTTAGGAGTGCAAAGCTCAGCCACACCCCAGACCTACAGAGTCAGAACGTGCATTTTAAAGTATGCCAGGCACTTCCCTGAAGCTTCTCCTTGGAATAAATCAGACCATCAGCTAAGTCTCTGTCCAGCCCCTCCCCACATTGCTTTGACCTAATTTGTAATTAGGCGATGTACCATATCAAAGGTGATAAGAAAGAGCCCAGTGGACACCATTGGAATTTACTGTGAGGATGTGGCTAAGAAATAGGTTCACATAGGAAGTGGGCAGTTCTGGGGGGCAGTTTTTGGAGAAAGCCAGGAAAGTATCAGCTTGACTGAGGTTATAAGGGGCTGACTGAGAGGTTTCTTCCCCTGGGGAACCTCTAATCCTTCAACTCTGGGAGAGGTCTCCGCTTTGTGCGCCCGCTCTGCCCCAGGTCCCGTCCCCCTGGGCTCCAGCTCATGTTCACCAAGCCAGGCTGGGAGCCCCAGGAAAGCAGGGCCTTGCCGCCAGGGTCTGGCTTCCCCCCAACCCCCACTGCCAGTATCCCCAGTGCTGGCGCAGCCCCTTGCACATGGGTGCCAAGAAGATCGGTGGAACGAGTGAAGGAAAGCATGAATGAATGAAAGCGCGAGTGAATGGCCGGCGGTAGGAGGTGTAGAGCACGGGAGCAAATGTGTTTCCCTGAGAGAGGGCCGTCCTCCGACCTGTGGTGGCATTAACCTGGCTCCACCACAGGCCCGAGGTGTGGCTTCCAGCCCAGGCGGCTGCGGTGAGGATGGAGCCCTGCCCAGTAGCCAGCTCCAGGCCAGGCTTGGGTTTCATTAGAGAGAGACATCTGTTCTATAAACCCTTCCGCTTAGATGGGAATGCCTTTCCTATTCATTCTTTATTGTTTTTTGTTTTTTTAAGAAAACCTCTTTTGAAAATTTCCACCCAGTTTCAAACAAGCTAAGATGAACAAAGGTTATGTGCCTGCCCCTAGGCTTGGATGGAGAGAGGGCTCTAGTGACTTGAGGCTGTTGGTTCTTGATTTGTGTGTCTGGCACTTGGCTGGGCTCTGAAGGTCCAAGATGAATAAGACCTGTGGTCTGTGTTAAGAGAGATCTCAGGCTGGTGGGTCCGAAAGTTCCCACTCTGTAAGTACTAGGATGGAGAAATACCTTGGCTGGTTGTGGGTTACTCAGGAGGTGGGGGCCAGCCGTGGGGAGGTGCCTGTCTTAGTGTGGAATCCTGTGATGATCCAGGGCATTGGGACTCATGGCCGAGGGGCTCTGGGAGGTAGTCTGACAACGCCGAAGCCCTTGGCCATGTCAGCAAATCTCAGCAGGTGTCTGTGGAACACCTGCTCTGTGCATGGTGCTGGGGATCCACAGAGACAGCGGAACGAGATGAAAATGGTACACAAAAATGAACATCCGGTTTCAGTCCAGTAAGGTAAAAGCTGAAGCACCTAGACGGAACTCTTAGCCAGCATTAGAGCTGGAACCCTGAGCCAGCTTCTGGTTCATGGAAGACTTTCAGAATGAGTCTCTTTTTTCACACTAACTTTTTATCTAAGGATAATATACATACAGAAAAGAGTACCTATTGCAAGTGTACAGCCTGATCGATTTTCACAAGCTGAGTACAGTCACGGAACAAGCACTCAGACCAAGAGACAGACCATCCACAGCTTTGTAGAAGTCCCCCACCCACCGAGTCACTTCCCACCCCCACGAGGGCAACCACTACCGTGGTTTCTAGCAACATAGGTTCGTTCTGCCTGAGTTCTGAACTTTCTATAAACGGGGCACTTTTGTGTTCAGCTTCTTTCCTCACCACGTTTGAAGCGTCATCCGTGTCGTTGCTCGTGCCCACGCATTCCCTTTGCTGCGTAGTTCTCACCGGGAGGGCACAGCACTGGTCGCCATCCTCCGGTGGGGGGATCATGGAGAGGCCGTGGCAGGCAGTCGTGTAAAGCTGTTTGGTGAGTGCGGATGGGCGCATTTCTGTTGGGTAGGCCTGCTGGGTCATAGGAGGCCCAGAGGGGTCTCAAGGGTGAGAATGAGTTTCTTAGGTGGTGCCTGAGGCCTCAGGAGGAGTGGCCAGTGATGGACAGGAGGAGACAGAGAGGGCTGGGAGCCCACAACAGGGCCAGGTTGTAAGGACTGGCCATAAATTGAGACTCTTCCGACGACTTACTTATAGTTTCCAGTGGCCTGTGACAAAGTCCCACTAAGTGGGTGACTTAAAACAATAGAAAATAGTTCTGCCATGGTTGTGGAGGCCAGAAGCCCCTCGAGATGCTAGCAAGCTGCTCTCACTACAGAGGCTCTAGGGGAGCATGGCACACCTCTTCTGATTTCGGGTGGTTGCCGGCCTCCCTGGCTGTGGCCACAACCCTTGCATCTCTGCCTCCATCTGCACATCACCTTCTCCTCTGTGGGTGTCTCTCTGTGTGTCTCTTATAAGTGCACCTGACTTTGGATTTAGGACCCATCCAAATAATCCAAGATGCTCGCTTCATTTAATATACCTGCAAAGACCTTTTTTCCAAGTAAGGGCACATTCCCAGGTTCCAGGGATTAGGACATTGGCACATCTTTCTGGGGGCTACCATTCAGCCTATACACCATCCCTCACGGCCATCCTAACATCCTAGCTCGATTTCCTCCTTGCAAAGCTCTCAGTCAGGCCGCTGTCTGGTGGCTAAACATGCCCCTCTTGGCTACTGCAGGCCGCTTCCTCCTGCCCCGCAGGCACCTGAGAGCCCTCCAGCACTAATGTTCACGGCTCTGTCCAGCTGTGTCTGTGGTTCTGAATCTCTCAGACTGCAGTTTCCTAAGGACAGAGAGGGTCCCCTCCTCCCTCCCTTCTATACACACAGGACACACACCTTCTGCAGCGCTCAGCAGGCTGTGCACACAGGGCACAGGAACAGGGAGCTTAGGCTGAAGGCACCTTCCCTGAGTGCCCAGCCCAGCTCAGGGCACCATGCCCAGTGGGCAGCCCCTCCCCATGTTCCCTCCCCACCAAGACACTGCCCTTCCTGAGGGAACCTCGCTATTACTTGCCCCAGGCCCTCTGGAAGTCCTGGTTGCACACACACAACACAGGAGGCTAGGGGGTGGGGGGAGCCTGGGGAAGGGGAGGAAGGTCTTTCCTTGGATGAGGCCAAGGAGACAGCAGCACCTTTGCCTGGGGCACCCTGGCCAGAGATCCAAGGGTGAGAAGATGGGGGCTGAGGCAGGGGGCACTCACTTGGAGGCATCAGAGAGAAGCAGCAGCTGGCGCCTCCTGCGGGCAGGGCTGACCCAGAGGGCCCTGCCCTCCCTCCCACTGCCATTTCTGCTGTGAACTTCAAGTGCTGTAGCTCCTGATAAGGGCTCTGGGGGTTGAATGCAGGTGAGGGGAGGGATGCTG
>JAVSCE010002531.1:0-26134 GCA_032199065.1 Smutsia gigantea | reverse complement strand
AACAGTGAACTAGCAGAAAGAGAAATCATGAAAACAATTCCATTCACATTCGCATCACAAAGAATAAAATACCTAGGAATAAACCTAAGCAAGGAAGTGAAAGACCTATACCCTGAAAACTACAAGACACTCTTAAGAGAAATTAAAGAGGACCCTAATAAATGGAAATTCAGCCCATGCTCTTGGCTAGGAAGAATTAATATTGTCAAAATGGCCATCCTGCCTAAAGCAATCTACAGATTCAATTCAATCCCTATCAAAATACCTACAGCATTCTTCAAAGAACTAGAGAAAATAGTTCTAAAATTCATATGGAACCACAAAAGATCCCAAATAGCCAAAGCAATTCTGAAAGGAGGAATAAAGCTGGGGGGATTATGCTCCCCAACTTCAAGCTCTACTACAAAGCCACAGTAATCAAGACAATTTGGTACTAGCACAAGAACAGAGGAATATTATTCAGCCATAAGAAGAAAACAAATCCTACCATTTGCAACAACATGGATGGAGCTAGAGGGTATTATGCTCAGTGAAATAAGCCAGGCAGAGAAAGACAAGTATCAAATGATTTCACTCATCTGTGGAGTATAAAGAACAAAGAAAAAACTGAAGGAACAAAACAGCAGCAGACTCACAGAACCCAAGAATGGACTAACAGTTACCAAAGGGAAAGGGACTGGGGAGGATGGGTGGGAAGGGAGACATAAGAGGGGAAAAGGGGCATTACGATTAGCACACATAATGTAACAGGGGGGACATGGGAAAGGCAGTATTTACAGAGAAGACAAGTAATCATTCTATAACATCTTAGTACGCTGATGGACAGCGACTGAAATGGGGTATGTGGGGGAGACTTGATAATAGGGGGTGTAGTAACCATAATGTTATTCAAGTGATTGTACATTAACGTTACCAAAATATAAATAAATAAATAAATAAAAGGAACAATAATACTGAATGCTAAAAAGGTACAGGAAAATAGGCCTTCTCATATACAATTGGTAAAAATATAAATTGTACTAAGTTTCTAAAGGTCAGTTTGGCAACATGTATCAAAAATCATTAAAACATGCATGCTTTTGCTATTGTTCTTCTAGAAATGTATTCTAAGATGTGCATCTATGTCCAAGGATGTTCGGTCTGGTGCTACTTATGGTGGTAGAAATTAAAATAACCTTGTAGCCCTAGAAAATCATACCTTGTATTCTAACCTAGAGGCCTCTTTTCCCCTTAATTGACCATACATGTTTTAAGAATCACCTTTTCATTCTTTTTTTAGCTATTTAATAAAAATCCAGCACTGCTTTCTGTTTATGAAGTAAATGAATGTAAATGTTTAATATTATGTTAAATTAAAATTTATATTAAACATATAGTTAACATAATTAAATTTCTGTTAAATTAAAATTTTCATATGTTTTAAAAAAAAAAGAACAGACCCATAGACCAGTGGAACAGAATAGAGAACCCAGACATAAACCCAAGCATATATGGTCAATTACTATATGATAAAGGAGCCATGGACATACAGTGGGGAAATGACAGCCTCTTCAACAGCTGGTGTTGGCAAAACTGGACAGCTACATGTAAGAGAATGAAACTGGATTACTGTCTAACCCCAAACACAAAAGTAAACTCAAAATGGATCAAAGACCTGAATATAAGTTATGAAACCATAAAACTCTTAGAGAAAAATATAGGCAAAAATCTCTTGGACATAAACATGAGTAACTTCTTCATGAACATACCGCCCCAGGCAAGGGAAACAAAAGCAAAAATGAACAAGTGGGACTATATCAAACTAAAAAGCTTCTGTACAGCAAAGGACACCATCAGTAGAACAAAAAGACATCCTACATCCAAATTATATAAAGAGCTCATGCACCTCAACAAACAAAAAGCAAATAAGCCAATTAAAAAATGGGCAGAGGAGCTGAACAGACACTTCTCCAAAGAAGAAATTCAGATGGCCAAGAGGCACATGAAAAGATGCTCCCCATCGCTAATCATCAGAGAAATGCAAATTAAAACCTTACACCAGTTAGGATGGCCAACATCCTAAAGACTAACAACAACAAATGTTGGCAAGGATGTGGAGAAAGGGGTACCCTCCTACACTGCTGGTGGGAATGTAAACTAGTTCAACCATTGTGGAAAGCAGTATGGAGGTTCCTCAAAAAGCTCAAAATAGAAATACCATTTGACCCAGGAATCCCACTCCTAGGAATTTACCCTAAGAATGCAGCAGCCCAGTTTCAAAAAGACATATGCACCCCTCTATTTATCGCAGCACTATTTACAATAGCCAAGAGATGGAAGCAACCTAAGTGTCCATCAGTAGATGAATGGATAAAGAAGAGGTGGTACATATACACAATGGAATATTATTCAGCCATAAGAAGAAAACAAATCCTACCATTTGCAACAACATGGATGGAGCTAGAGGGTATTATGCTCAGTGAAATAAGCCAGGCGGAAAAAGACAAGTATCAAATGATTTCACTCATATATGGAGTATAAGAACAAAGAAAAAACTGAAGGAACAAAACAGCAGCAGACTCACAGAACCCAAGAATGGACTAACAGTTACCAAAGGGAAAGGGACTGGGGAGGATGGGTGGGAAGGGAGGGATAAGGAGGGAAAGGCAGTATTTATGGAGAAAACAAGTAATGATTCTATAGCATCTTACTCTGCTGATGGACAGTGACTGTAATGGGGTATGTGGGGGGGACTTGATAATAGGGGGTCTAGTAACCATAATGTTGTTCAAGTAATTGTACATTAATGATACCAAAATAAAAAAACATGATTTACATATTAAACAAAAAAAGAATAGAACAGTCAGGCCAAGCCCTACTTTCTTGGCCATAGTGAAAGGAACGGGAAATTTGATGAAAATTATAAACCCACAGCTCCAAGAATCCCAATGAACCCAATTGGGACAAACACTAAGAAAACAACACAGACACATCAAAATAAAATTTCCAAAAAGCCATGATAAAGATAAAATCTCAAAAGTAGCCAGAGAAGAAAAAGACACATACCATGCAGGAAAACAAAATAAAAATCACTGTAGACTTCTGAGCAAAAACAATACAAACAGAAGGCAACTTGACTTTAAAGTTCCAAATATCCTTCAAGAATATATCCTTTAAAAATAAAGGCAAAATTAATTGTTACCAAAGGGAAAGGGGTTGGGGAGGGTGGGTGGGAAGGGAGGGAGAAGGGGATTAAGGGGTATTATGATTAGCACACACAATATGGGGGGTGGGGCATGGGGAAGGCAGTATAGCACAGAGAAGACAAGTAGTGACTCTATAGCATCTTACTAGGCTGATGGACAGTGACTGCAATGGGGTATGTGGTGGAGACTTGATAATAGGGGGGAATGTGAAACCTGAGCATAACATTGTATATCAATAATACCTCAATAAAAAATATATGAAGCCCAATAGAATTTGAAAAAAAAAATTAAGACAAAATTAAGACAATGTCCTAATAAAAGTTAACCAATTTCATGGCTAATAGAGCTGTAATCTGTAATACAAGAAATGTTAAAGGAAGTTTTTCAGCTTAGAGGCAAGTTATACCTCTTAGAAGTTTAGATCTAGGCAAGAGAATGAGGAGTGCCAGAATGGTAAACACGTGGGCAAGTATTTTTACATTTTTTTGTCATTTTCAATTTATTTAAAATATAATTAACTTTAAAAAGAAAATGACAAGATATTCTATGGTTTATAAATATATAGATTAAAATCTCTGTCAAAAATAGTGCAAAGTATGAAAGGAGGGAAATGGAAGTATATTGCTTTAGAGTTCTTACATTATTTGAGAATTGATATAGTATTATTGGAAAGGAAAATCTAATAAGTTAAAGATACATATGGTAAACCTTAGAGCAAAAAACCCCAAAATGAAATCAAAGAGGTATATTTAGTAAGCCCGCAATGGAACTCATGAAAAGAATACTATGAAACAATTAATACAAATCAGGGCTGGGGGTCATGACTCTTACAGAGTTATGGTGGATCCTCCAATCCAATGGCTCTTTACAGTTTTCCTTGATATGTTTCAGAGCCTTTAGCTTGAATTAGTCTTAAAATCTTTCTTCTTGCCAATACTGAGTTCTGAAGAGCAAGTTTTTCATGCATCATTACACTAAAAGCTCCTTCTTCACTAGGAATGAGGTGAAGAAAGAGAGATAAAGAACCAAAGAGCTTGCACATTTACTTCTACAGCCCAGACCTCTTCTCTAATTCTTAGACTCATATATACAATGCCTTACCTAATATCTCTACTTGTCCCTGAAACCTAACATGTACCAAAACTAACTCTTTAAGTTTTATTGAGATATAATTCACAAACTATATAATTCATCCACATGAAGCGTACAATTCAATGGTATTTACTATATTCACAGATACATTCAACCATCACCACAGTCAATTGTAGGACATTTCATCACCTCAAAAAGAAACCCTTCACACTTTAACTAGTACCCCCATGTTCCCATTCTCTCTGGCCCTAAGCAATCATTTCATCTGCTTGTGGTCTCCACAGGTTTCCCTCTTCTGGACATTTCATATTAATGGAATTATATAATATGTGGTCTTTTGTATCTGGCTAGTTTCATTTAGCATAATGTTTTCAAAGTTCTTCCATGGTATAGCAATTATCAGTACTTTATTCCTTTTTATAGCTGTATGATATTCCATTGTATGTATAGACCACATTTTGTTTATACATTCATCAGTTGTTTGGACATTTCAGTTGTTTCCATATTAATAATAAAAGCATTATTAATAATGCTTACATGAAAAATACTTAGAATAAAATCTGAATCTGTTACCCTGGCCTATACGGCCCTATCCTGGTTACTGCTTAATTCTCCTACCTCTTCTTCTGCAACCACAACTGCTCACTGCCCTTTAGTCACATTGACTTTCTTTTGGTCCTCAAACGTGCCAAGGCATTCCTACCTCAGGACCTTTACATTTGTAATTTCCTCTGCCAGGACTGCTCTTCCCCAGATCACCCCACGGCTGGCACCTTTAGATAATTCAGATCTCTGCCTAAATGTTTCCTCTTTGCTAACCATCCTAGTTAACACAATCTTCCTCTTCCTGACACTATCCATTATAGTAGCAGGATGCATTCTCTGCATACTGATTATTAGGATTACTATTATTGGTTGATTCATGTCCTTATTTATTATTTCCTGTCTTTACCATTAGAATGCAAATTCCTTGCGAGTACTGACTTTAATGTGTCTTACTTCTTGTTGCATCCCCAGTCATTTGAACAGTGTCCAGCCTGTAAGTCCTCAGTAAATAATGCAGACTTCCAGTGGATAGTTAGATACATACTTCAGGAGAAGAGGCAGAGGTGCAAATAAAAGTTCAGAAGTATCAGCAGAAAGGTGATACCATATTTCCTTGATATTAAGGGATAACTTTTTCTTTTTAGTATTTCTGAAATAAGAAATTTTGTAAAGCTATTAGTGATTCAGAGTCTTACAATCCATGATTTTTTAGAATCATGGAAAGATGGTATTTAAGGTACATTATGAATTATATCTCAATAAAACTTGAAGGGTAACAAGAAAAGGTGGCCAGAGGTGGGACCTTGGTGAACAAATATTCAGGGGTTAGGTGAAAGATTACCTGGCAAGTTGAGCCATGCTCTTTCAGACCCCAAACTTCTTTTTATTGAAACAAGCCTAATGAGAATCTACTAAATGAATTATGCAGTTGGCTGCCTTCTTTAAACGTCATTGAACTTTTCTAATGAGAGAAGGACTAGAGATGGAAATTTGGAGAGAGGCCATCAGGGCTAGAGGTAGAGGTAGGTGCCGATCACTGGGGCGAATTTTCTAGACTTTCAGGGGTTTCTATAGGCCTGTTCTGCTGGGGAATAGTATTGCTCTCCTTGGCCTCATATCAGAAAAAGATGAGAAAATACCAATGAAATGGAGTGATCACAGGCTACACAGATGGTGTGAAGGTTGAGGTTCTAATGCCAAGAGGATTTCATTTTGCTCACAGAACACTCCTGCCATTAACAACTTCCCTACATCTCTACCCAGCCTCTTTCCTGTCCATTCTCTATGGATCTTCCTCTCTAGAAGAGGATGTGAGCCACTGCTTTACTTGGGAAACAGGACAAGCCTTAAGAACCACTGTTTATCTCTTGTCAAGTCTCTCCAGGCTGGAGGGAACTTTGAGTTGGAGAACTGGAAAAACAAGTTTAGCGGTTAAATGATTGGTAAACCAAAAGGAAACCGTTTGCCGGTGACCTGAAAGAGTTCTCTTCACTCCAAGGAAAATTTAACCTTTATGTCCAAAAGGCATTTCCAGAAGCTTCTTTCCAAGCTCTGAGAAGTTAAAGGGAAGTTAAAACGATACATTACATGGAACGATTTTTCAATCTTTTCTCTCTCACCCTCTCCCTCTCCCCAAAGGCCAGTCTTTGGGTAGCCAGGAGTCATTATAAATTGTTCTCTTTCCCAGCTATGACTGGCCTTGGGAGAAGCGGCTTGAGCCTCTGTGCCACCGCCAGTGGTAACCCACCGGGAAACTCCCCGTTTAGGGCCCAAGGGGTGTAGATTAAAAACCCTCTGGGTGGGCTGAAGCAAGGTAAGCAGGTTATTCCAGGATATAAAATCCTCCTTAGGATTCATGAAGGCATTGGAAAATATCAGATCTCTTTAAACCTTTAAGCTCCCAATTAGCACCCTCTGCCTAGGCTGGAAGAAAATCAACTTCCCAAGTACCTAACTCCCAGTTTAGAAGGAGATGATACAAAGTGGGGAGCAGAAGTCTGTTTCCACATAAATCACAGGCATGAAAGTACCCTGGGGCACAGTAAAACAGCAAACTTAATACAAAAGGGAATGGTGAAGATTATGGCTCACAGGTGAGACATTGCTCTGCCTAAAGGTATTTAAATTCAAATCTTTAAAATCATGATGGCCAAGTAAGCTCTGTTGGCAGGCGGCCATCAGCCTCTAGGCCACCAACCTTTTTCAACCCTACTGAAATTTGCAAATACTGAATGAATGCATTTTAAATGTGAACATAAGAGGCATCATGACAGGCACTGGAGGAGACAGGCTGTGCAGTAGCAATGTCCTCCATTACTCAGTGCGCACCATGTAGGTGGTGGCCTCCTCACCAGGCTGATTCTCACACCAGGCAGTCACCTGCTCCTGGGAGGCATCCCTTGGGACCTAGTTCCCATTGCAAATGTATTTCCTCCTTTGGAGAGAACTAGAATCTCTAGAATCTCTAGCTGCTTGTTTAATTACATTCACAGAATGGATCGCACACTTGTGCTGACAAGAAATAAACCAAGCAAAAATGCAACTGTTGGAAAATTGGCCCCACCCAGTGAGTTAGGCCAGACACATGAGCACATGCACTGGGAGGTAAGAGACAACTTTCTGTTCCCCAAATGCTGAATGAGGACTTTCCTTGTCCTAGGTAGTCAGCACCTGCTGGTCTCAGGAAATGTCACATAGACTGTCAGGATTGGCAGGGCTCTTAGTGATAAACATAGTCCAGTTTCTCATGTTATACAGATGGAGAAACCAGGTTCAAAGAGGGTAAGTGATTTGCCCAAGGTCAGATACAAATGGTAGAGCAAAAGTGTGTGCTTTATTTTGACTGTTGGAATGTGAGTCATTTCAAGGTCTTTAGCTATATAGCCTACCCTCTCCTCATTTTACAGAAGGAGAAACTGAGGTCCAGGAATTGAAAGGGGTTTGTTTAAAGTCATACAACTAAGTGATGGCTCAACGAAGCATTAGAACCTAGTCTCCTAAACCCCAGACAAATGCTCTTTCCTCTGTGTTATACGGCTTCTTGAGTTCTGTTTGGGAAAAAGAGGAGCCACAGAGCAAGGAAATGAAGTTAGTGGGATCACTGAAGTCCCATCTCTGAAACTGCTCTTGAGGAGGTCCTGAAGTCCCTAGCCCAAAAGAAGCTCTGTGTCAGATGAGTTGGGGTCAGCAGTGTTGAAACAACAGGCCTCTGAAGGCATTTCTCCGTCTTTAATTTGCCTCTACGGTTCTCTACTCTGCTGCTGGCTACCTTCTGCCTGGCTACTAAGTAATAGTGCCAGCTTTGACCAATGACAGTCTGTTCTAATCATGTAACTCAGCTCTGGATCCTTTATGTTGGGATTGATGATTGAGAGTGGAAAGAGGAAGCAACTTGAGGAGGGTGAGGGGGTACCTGAGGGTCACTTGCTGGTCTCTTGTGAGATGCTCCCTATGCTCTCTGCTGTGCTTCTTCTGCCCATGGATAGCCAGAAGGGCATTTAGGCAGAGAACACACCAGAAAAGCCACCCAACGTATGCACTTCAGGAAAGGAGGGAAAGAGAAGCTTGCATGTACCACTAAATGTTCATTAATGTTCTATGAGAGTCTAATGGGAAAATCTGAATAAAGCTCATTCTAGAAGCACCAAAAGCAGCCCCCACTGACAGCATATAGTCCACAATGCCTGGCAGTCAGTGAAAACTGCTCTAGCTCTATAACCATCTTGTGCGTATTACATCCACACTTTTTCTGAGTAGCTGGCTTTATTCAGGGACCTGTTATTTAAGCACACAAAATGATACACTTGTATCATTAAAAATAGTAGGGTCTCAGGAATTCCACTCCTAGGAATTTACCCTAAGAATGCAGCAGCCCAATTTGAAAAGGACAGATGCACCCCTATGTTTATTCAGCACTATTTACAATAGCCAAGAAATGGAAGCAACCTAAGTGTCCATCAGTAGATGAATGGATAAAGAAGAGGTGGTACATATACACAATGGAATATTATTCAGCCATAAGAAGAAAACAAATCCTACCATTTGCAACAACATGGATGGAGCTAGAGGGTATTACGCTCAGTGAAATTAGCCAAGCCGAAAAAGACAAGTATCAAATGATTTCACTCATCTGTGGAGTATAAGAACAAAGAAAAAATACTGAAGGAACAAAATAGCAGCAGACTTACAGAACCCAAGAACGGACTAATAGTTACCAAGGGGAAAGGGACTGGGGAAAATGGGCGGGAAGGGAGGGATAAGAGGGAAAAAGGGGCATTATGATTAGCAGATGTAATGTTGTGGGGGCACAGGGAGGGCCGTACAACTCAGAGAAGACAAGTAGTGATTCTATAGCATCTCACTATGCTGATGGACAGTGACTGTAATGGGGTTGGTGGGGGGGACCTGATGAAGGGGTAGTTTAATAACCGTAATATTGCACATGTAATTGTAGATTAATGATAATAAAATAAATTATATTAAAAAAAAATAGTAGGGTCTACCACCCAAGGAATGAGATTTACTTTCAATTGAGCAAAAACCTGAGCAGCAATCTCTTGCTTGTCCAGAATCTAGCACAGAGCAATTCAGTTGCATTCCATTTTTATGTGCATTCTGTTTCATACTCAGGGAATTCTGAAGAGCAAAGACCACATTAGCAGCTGTAAATAGTGAGATCTCTATAGATGATGAAAAGCAGAGTCTCTATAGATGATGAAAAGCAGTCTTTTCAAATGAGAACAGAGCCACACCTTCCATCTTACCACCACTCCCATCTGTCATTCCAACAACTTTTTAAGACCAAGGAGATGTACTCCCTCAAATAGATAATGTGGAAAGAAAGTAATGTTTGAGACAAGTATTAGGCATCAATGGTAGAATTTCAAGTTCTGAGCTCTTAGTGGAGAGATATTTTGGGGACTGGAAATTATGCTTGGTACTTCTCTGATCACACCACTGTGGAACCCCATGGCTTTATTTTTTTGGTCACTCTTGTAACATTTGGTACATTTTGCTTTATGTAACATCTTGGAATGATTTACAAGGAGAGCCCATTTCTAACTAGTAACCCATTATAAGCACACTCAGATTTCAGAGGATAATACCCATGGGGTTTCCTTCCATTCCAATCAAAGCCCATATCTGATTAGAGTCCCTGATCTCTGTCCTCTTACTCACAACTTGTCCCAGCCCTATCCTGCAGGCTTTTCAAATGGTCTGGAACTTAGTGTGGTCAAGACTGGTATAATGATTCTTCATTATAGAGGGGAAGAGTGATGGTGGGTCCTTCCATCCAATGGCTCCTTCCAGTCTTTTATGGAAGTAGGCTTGGGTCTTTCAAAGCCTTTAGCATAGGGCAGCCATAACACTTTTCTTCTTGCTAATATTAGACTGTCCTTAATGGCAAGACTTTGATGCATCATTATGGTAAAAACTCTTTCCCCACTAGAAATGAGGAGAAGAAATGAAGAGAGTTAAGGAGACAAAGAATCCTGTCCCACTATACTTATATTAAAGTTATCTGTCTTTCTAGTAGACATGGTTTCCGAGGGCAGGGACCATGTGTATGGTAGTGAAAGCATTAGTAGCTGAACAATAATTGAGCAGAGAATGAATAAGTACATGAATGAATATTCCATGAGCCTACTTCTTTGTGAAGACTGGCTGCAAGGAAATTCATCTTTGTAAATGTATTTTTAAAACTCCCCCAAACAGAGTGAAGTTAAGTAGTTATTCTTGCTTTCTGTGAAATCTCTGGACATGGAAATGCTGGTCTGTGTGCCTGCATTTTAAGTCTGTAGAAGCCAATGTGTGGCCTCTACATGACTTTTGGGGATCAGTTCTGTTTCTCTTTTCATTTCCAGTTGTCCAGAAGCATTCCATCTGCGTTGCCAACCTCTGCTGTGATAATCCCACAGATCTTCATCAATTGTCTCCCATTCTTGCATCAGCCTGGGTTCCTTTGTAGGCCTAGACAAATTCAGCCCTGTCCTCTATGTCCAACTCTTACTAGTTTCCTAATGTTGTTGTAACAAATTATCATAAAATTGGTGCTTATAACAACACAAATGTATTATCTTACAGTTCCGGAGGTCAGAATTTCAAAATGGGTCTCACTGGGCTAAAATCAAGGAGTTGCCAGGAGTGTGTTCCTTTTGGAGGCTTTAGGAAGATTGTCCATTTTCTTGCTTTTCCTAGCTTCTAGAGCCTTACCCTTCCCAAATGCCTCGACCAATGGCTACATTCCTCTACCTTCAATGCCAGCATTAGCAAATCAAATCTTTCTCATACTGCATGACTCTGGTTTGGTTTTTTGTTTTTTGTTTTTGCTTTCATCATCATATTTCCTTCTAAGAATTTTAAGAACTCTTGTGATTGCATTTGACCTACCCTGATAATCCAGGATAATCTTGTTATCTCAAGGTCCTTAACTTAATCATATCTGAAAAAAATCCCTTTTGCCATGTAAAGTGACACATTAATAGATTCTAAAGATTAGAACATGGATATCTTTGGTAGGAGGGTGGCCACGATTCTATTTACCCCACTAATTCAAAGTCATTTCATTTCCAAAGCCTTTTCTGATTTATGTAATGCTCCAAGATCTCTTTCTGTTCGATTTTTATTGCATAAGACTGCGTACCACTCTGCTGAGCCCTTGGTTGTGCTTCAGTTAGCTTATATGCAAACATTTACTCATTAAGTCCTTCATTGAACTAGTATTTATTGCCTTGCATGTCTACTCCATGCTAGTTACTCTTCTGGCTGCTGGGGAAAAGATATGACCCTTGTCTTAAGGTTGCTCACTGTTTAGTGAGGATGACAAATATATACACAAGGAAATACAGGAAGACATTTAAAGAGCAAAAGTAGAATATGCATAGGACACAGTTAAGTTCAAAGTAGAGTATCACTAGTTCTAGCGAAGGAATGGCTTCATGCAAGAAGTAGGCTTTGAGCTATATGAGAGATGTTGGCCAGGCAAAAAGGCAGACCAAAGAGGACATTCCAAGTAAAGGGAACAGTAATTTCATACTTCATACCTGCTTATCTTCTCCATTTAGCTGATTTGTTAGCTCCTTGAAGCCAGGGATGCTGTTTTATTTCTCCTCTCTATATAATTTTGGCTTTAGCACAAATTAAATATAAAAGATATTGAATAAAATTTTGTGGATAAATGAATTCTGAAGGTGACAGAAGTACTCCTGGCCATGACAGAGTAAATGGCCACAGATTTGACCTTCTGCATAATTATAAAACTGGAAAAAATATGTGGAACAATTATTGTCAAACATTGGGCAATAAAAAGCATAGGATGGTGATTCCTTAAACATGGAAAATAAATAAGATGGGTCCTGTGACTGCCTTTAGCCTTCTGACTGGATGTACTTTCCAGACCATTGGCTCAGGGAGGGGAACCTCAAGGAGAACATGGTAGTATCACTGAGTTAAGAAAATGAAGGGTAGAGTTCACTGAGGCCGAAACACCTGGAATGTGTGGGAAAGAACACCAGAGAAGAGTGAGCTATGCATACAAAAGTCCTAGAAAACTGCTTGGGATCCCCTTGAGTCTTCCGCTGAATACAAAGCTTCACATCCTTATAAGGCAATTTCACAAGGCCAGGCAATGAAAAACTACTGGGAAGCTGTTGTCCAAATGGTTTCTACAACTGACTCTGGCTAGGAGACATCTGAATTCTGGCCAGTCAAAATGGAGAGGCCACACTGGACACCTGGAGCATTCAGTAAAGAATGAAGGGTCATGCATTTGTGGTGGGCTAAATCAACACTAGTCTGAACTTTACACTAGACCCACCTGAACAAAACTTAAAAACAAGCCTTGAAAGGATCAGGACAATCCACAAGTAACTTAACTTCCTGTCAGAATAAGCTTCAGTGCTCTGCAGGAGCATAACAAATCCAGCCCCTCAACTATGTACTATTCATGATGTCCAGCATTCAATAAAAAATTACTAATACAAAAAGGGCAGGGGAAAAATCAGTTCATATAAGCAAACTTAATAATTACAGGGATGATAGAATTAGCAGACAAGGACTTTAAAAAAAGGTATTATAAATATACTTAAATGTTGAAAGAAAACATGAACAGAAATAGCTAAGAAATGGAAGATATGAAAAAAAGAAACGGAACTGTTTCCATAATGGAAAAATGCAGTGTTTGAAGCGAAAAACTCATGGATTTAACATCTGACTAGCTGCCACAGAAGAAAAGATCAGTGAACTTGACAAAGGTTACAACAACTAAGTCTAGGATGGGCTCCACTCCCTTTGGACCTGAGCTATAGTGGAGAAGGCACACTTGAAATTCTGGTTCAGGTCATCCCATTCTCCCTCCTATTATTTAAATCAACCCTAACTCTCTCCTTTTCAATAGGTAGAGGGAATATTTTAGGTTAGATTCTTAAAGGAGTGTTAATGCCACCAGTATCATCTTGATGTGATACACAAAGCATTGCACTGCACTTCCAAGGTTTTCCATTCATCCATGTACAAAGTTCCAGGCATAGTGCTAGACACTGAAGGTAGAAAAATAAATAAGAATTGTCTCTGTCTAGTGGGAGAGACAGAAGTGTACATATCGGTATAATACAGAGTAATAAAATTGATTCAATGTACATTCACTAAACTTTTTCTCTGTGCTAGTCATTGCTCATTGCTGATGAAATAACAGTTCATGTCTTTAATTTGCTTAAAGTACAAGTTTTCTATAGATGTGGTTAAAAGCTAGAGCCAAAGAATAATAATGCTCGCCTCTCATGGAGAGAGGGAGATTTGGGATATATGAGAGTTTGTTTACATGAACTGACTAATTCTTGATATTAATGGATTGATTAACCTCATGAGGCTACTACGCATCCATTGGTCCATAAAAATGGACTATGAACACCCTTTGGTATCCAGGAAAATTTGCTTGCTCCTGATACGCTTCTATTGAGATCCATCCAGTTTCTTCGTGGTCACTGACTCTGGACACTATCCTTCATTATTCACCCTTATCATCCCATTCACACAGGTCTGTCCTGTTCTTTACTTTGTATTCACTATGAAAACTTTTTGCTTGAATTTATCCTACCATCCCTTTAAGGGCCAAGTTCCACACTTTGTCCACCACATGCACTGTGAGGATAGTGGTTAAAGACAAAAATTTTATAACTATATATCATTGTCTCCTTGAAAATTGTCTTCATCTCATATTTGTACTTGTTTTTCAAAATTTAAGAGATGACCTTTTACCAACTCATACTAAGTTCTATGACACTTGTCACCATGAACTATAGCCACTCAATTTTGTCTCCTAAATAGCTTGTCCAGATACAGTTGAGGGGCTGGTCAGAATTTGGCCAAGGTGAAAGCTTGAAGGTTGAGCAAATACTAGTGCTAGTGTTCCCAGTGGCACAAAGTGAAGGCTGGGCCAGGGTGGGATATGGGGAAAGTTGTGTGTTTTGAAAAGCAGGTGGTTGAGTGACCATAACCAATACATAAAATGAAGTTCAAAGGTAAAGATTAGTTGCTTGGCAAGGAGTAAATGAAGAGACAGAGATGAACTCTAAAACAAAGATTCCAGCATATGGACTAAAGCAGAATGTTAAAATGATGCACACAGAGGTGTATTACCATGCAGCTAAAGAACCTTAAAGCTCCAGGTCCCTCATTCGCACAGATCCTTTCCAAAGCCATAGGAATGGCCCTAGCCCTGTTGTTCACATGGTTGTATGTTTTGGTAATATTTTCAAAAGTAAAAGATCTTTACTTGAATCAGTTAAGACTATAGTTTGCCATTTCAACTTCCTCTCCATCATGCTTTCCCTAATGTTGGGTGGTGCTGGAGTAGCCATGGGAAATTTTAGGATCCCTGTGATATGCCTGCTTCCAGTGAAATCCCCTGGTAATTTTCTAAGTGTGCCCAATGTTAAAAGGAAGGAAACCAGGGGAATCAAGGGAGACCTCTCAAACTCTGGGCTACTATGCTGTAGTTCTTTTGGTGGATACCAACTTCATTCTGAGGAAATTGTCAAAGCCTGCAGCCAAGTGAGATGTGAGTTTGCCAGTCTGAAGAGATAAGGACAGAGTCCATCCAGATAAAGCCTAAGGAGTAAGATATACCCTTTTGTTTAGAGACAAAGGGCCACTATTCTGTGTGTGGCCTGAATGTACATGGATGCAGAGGGTTTGCAACTAGATGAACTGAGACAAGCTCAACAGGAAGAGCACTGGCAACATTAAGAAACTGAAATATTGTTAGAAGAGCTTTCCTTGAAGATGGACTTCCACTGCTGGTTAAGATGAGTGACACGAACCAGATTTACTATTCCAACTGAAATAACCAAAAAATTCTATGAAAATATATGGAACAACAGTTTTCAAGACACTGGACATCAGAAAATGAGTAAAAATCCCTCAGGTATAGGGAATAAATGAGGTGACCCCCCCCATGATTGCCCCAGCTTACTATCTTGAGAGAGCTTCCAGGCTATGGCACAGGAAGGGGGGACCCAGACAGAGTATGATAAACTTCCTGAGTGGAGGAGATGGAGCTGATAATCTGGGGAGCGTAAGGAGGCTAGAGTTCTCAGAACGCAGTACCAGAGAAGAGAGGGTTGCATAGAGAGAGAACTCTAGACATCTATGGAGGGTTCCTCAATGGTATTTAGCTGAGTACTAAACAGTGCATGTGGGGAAACTAGCTGATGCTGGGGAAATACTACCCAAAAGGATCCGAAGTAATAGTGCTCAGCATGCACACAGGACCAGGATAGTGCTTGTTCCCAACCAGCCAGAATTCCAGGGCATTGGGTAGAGTACTCAGGAAGCCTTGCCTCAGTGGTGGAGAATAATTATCCCTAGGCTGAACACTGTTTCAGACCTCCTAAGAAATTATAAAGGCTAGACCTTGAAAGGATTAAATTGTTATCAAGTAATTTAACGGCATCTCAGGACAAAAGTCAATATTATAGAATACAAAAATATCTAGCATGCAATGAGGTAAAAGTCACAATGGCTGGCACCCAATAAAAAAATATTACCAGGCATGCAGAGAGGCAGGAAAACATGACAAACAATGAAGAGAATAATTGTGCTAGCATTAGCAGAAAAGGACATTAAAATAGTTATTATAACTGCATTGCATATGTTCAGAAGTTGAGTAGAGACATGAAATATATTAAAAAGAGCCAAATTGAACTTCTAGAGATGAAAACTAAAATGTATAAGATGAAAAATACACTTGATTGGGATTAATGACAGACATTGCAGAAGAGAATATTAGTGAATATGAAGACAAATCAATAGAAATGATCCAAAAAGAGAAAAAAAAAACTTTTCTAATGAACAGAGCATCAGTGAGCTTGGGGCTACAAGTAGTCTAATACACATGTAATCAGAACTTTGGAGGGGTACATAAAAAAATGTTTGAAGAACTAATGGCTGAAAATTTTCCAAATTTGGAGAAAACTATACCCCCACAGATCTAAGAAGTTTGAAGACCCCAAGCACATGAAATATGAAGACAACCAGAGAAGGGCACATCATAACCAAATTGCTCAAAACCAGTTATAAAGAGAAAAATCTTAAAAGCAACTACAGAAAAAAGACATAGATGACAGCAGATTGGAAACGATGTAAAGGGGAAAACAGGGGACAACATCTTATTAACAAAAATTCAGAGATCTTCTCTTGGTGATAGTGAAATTCCTAGGATTCCAGTGGTTTGGGATATGTCAAGATACGCCTTCTAAGGCAAAGGATAAGTAAGTTGTTGCATCTGACCCTTCCCACAACCAAAAAAGGAGATGCAGTACCTGGTAGGCCTCTTTAGATATTGGAGGCAACATATTCCCCATTTGAATGTGTTACTCTGGTGCATTTACCAAGTGACCTGAAAAGCTGCTAGGTCTGTGAGTGGAGTCCAGAACAAGAGAAGGTTCTGCAACAGGTCCAAGCTTCTGTGCAAGCTGCTCTGTCATTTGGGCCATGTGACCCAGAAAATCCAATGCTGCTTGAAGTGTCAGTGCAGATAGGGACAGTGCTGATGGGAGCCTTTGGTAGATCTCTGCAGGTGAATTACAACACAGACCCTTAGTATTTTGGAGCAAAGCCTTGCTATTCTTTACAGATAACCACTCTCCTTTTGAGAAACAGCTGTTGGCCTGCTATTAGACCTTAGTAGAAACTGAATGCTTAACCATGGGCCACCAAATTACCTCAGCTACCCATCATGAACTGGGTCTTATCTGACCCATCAAGCCATAAAATTGGGCATGTGGGGGAGCACTCTATTATCAAATGGAAGTGGTATATATATGACTGAGTCCAATCCAGCCCTGAAGGCATAAGTAAGTAAAGAAGTAGCCCACATGCCCATGGTCCCCACTTTTCCTATGGCCTCAATGGGCATTCCCTATGATCAGCTGACAAAGGAAGAGAAGACTCATGTTTTGTTTACAGATGATTCCATATGATATGCAGGTACTACCCAAAAGTGGACAACTGTAGCACTACAGCCACTTTGGGCTCTTGATGCCTCTGAGTCAATAAGCATAGAAGAGAGTGTACCGATTGGGGTGATTGATCCTGAGTACTAAGGGGGATTGGACTATACTCCATAATGGAGGTAAGGAATACTGGAGTTCCCTTAGGGTGTCTCTTAGTATTACCATGCCCTGTGATTAAGGTCAGCGGAAAACTACAAAAACCCAAACCAGGCAAGAAGAATAATGGCCCAGACACTTCAGAAAGGAAGATTTGGGTCACCCCACCAGGTAAAGAACCATGACCAGTTTAGGTGTTGAGGTGCTTGCTGAAGGCAAAGAAAATATGAAATGAATAGTAGAAAGTGTTATAAATCCCAGCAATGATGATGTGACCAGTTTCTCTTCCTTATTTTGTTATAAATGTTTAGATATGTTTATATACACACACAAACACACAGGTATGTGTATCAAATATTTTTGTTGGAGAGAGAAAAATTGGAAATTGATTAGTCTGTCCCTGATACCAGATCTTGAGCATTGTCCAAGCAGTGCACCTCTCTAGGCAGCATCTCTGTCTTCCACTGCTGAACCAGCCCCTAGGTACCCAAATATATATACACTCGTTCACAATGTGGTGTTAATAGCTGATGAATGGAAAAATTTGGATTTGAGACTTTGGGATATGATGGGTTGGGAGCAGGGAATGCTTCCTAGCCATTCACGTTACACCTATATATCAGTGTTAAAACAAAGCAGAAGAAGGATAGCACTTGGACCATAACAGTAGCTACTATTTGCACGCCTTTAAAAGTTTGCTTAGCTCTTTTATATCCAGTCTCTTACCTGGGCCTCACTCAATCTCTGTGAGACAAACAGAACAGGGGCTTTTATTGCCAATTGAAAATGATGAAAATGAAGATTGGAAGGGTTGAGCAGTAGCCAGCATGTGGCAAAGCAGGAATATTAAGGGCAGTTTCCTACTACCTTTGACCCTGTCCATGAACAGCCTTGCCATGATTATTTTCAGACAGAGGCTACTTTTTTAAAGTCAAGAATGTAATTCTCTACTGGTTTAACATCACTGCACCTGCTTCCCTTGCTTCCTCATTTTGATTTGTACCCTATTTGCCTCACAGGTAAACCCATGGCATCAATATAACTTCTTTACTGTTAGTTACTTTACCTTCTTTCCATCACCTATCTCAGATGCATCTGGGTGGTTAATCAGTCTAGAAGTCATCTCTGAGCGGGTCTCTTGGAGTCAGTCTGCTCCCTGATTTAGAAATTCCTTTCCATGTTGATGTCTAGATATTTGTCCTTTTGGTATTTAGGGTTAAGCTGATTCATGGTGAGAGGCAATCAATCATGTTTAGGAGTGGAACCCTTTGTTTAAATGAATTCTATGTAGAATTACAATGTAAAAAACAGATAAAAGTGAAGCTGCTTGGATAAGGTGGGGGAAAGAGGATAGAATCATTCCCTTGGTGAGACCTGAGTCATTGACATTGTCCCAGAGTTTACGAGGCCCATAGTTTAAAAGCCAGTGGTATACACAGGTAAAGACTCTTTGGAAATCTTTTTTTTTTCCAGCTCTTTTGACAAATAGGAACTGTATACATTTAAAGGTATAAAACTTATATTTTGATATAGGTATATATTATTGAATGATTGCTACATTCAAACAAATTAACATATCCATGGACTAAAATAGTTATCATTTCCTTCCTTCATTCCTTCCTCCTTCCTTCCTTCCTTCCTTCCTAAAATAGTTCTTTCTCTCCTTCCTCCTTCCTCCTTCTTCCTTCCTTCCTTCCTTCCCTTTCTCTCTCTTTTCCTTCCTGCCTGCCTGCCTGCCTTTCTTTGTGAGAACATTTAAAATCTACCCTATTAGTAAATTTTAAGGATACAATACAATATCATTACCTATATTCACATTGTCATACATTAAATCTCCAGAACTTATTTATCTTGCATAAGTGAAACTTGGTAACCTTTGACCAACATCACCCAGTTTCCCCCTCCCCCAAAACCCTGGCAATTACCACTGTACTCTCTGCTTTTATGAGTTTGACTATTTTAGATTTCACATATAAGTGAGATCATGTAGTTTTTGTCTTTCTGTGTCTGGCTTATTTCATTTAGCATAGTGCCCTCCAGTTTCAGCCATGCTGTCCCAAATGGCAGGATTTCCCTTATTTTATGGCTGAATAATTTTCCACTGCATAGTTATACCAAATTTTCTTTATCCATTCATTGACAGACATTTATGTTGTTTCCACATCTTGGCTACCTTAAAGAATATGTAGTGAATATGAAAGTGCAGGTATCTCTTCAAGATACAGATTTCATTTTCTTTGGCTATATACCCAGAAGTGGGATTGCTGGGTCATGTGGTAGTTCTGTTTTTAATTTTTTGATAGGCCTGCATTAAATCTGTTTTCCATAATGGGAATACAAATTTACATTCCTACCCATAGCGTACATGGGTTCAGTTTTCTCAACATCCTTGCTGACACTTATTATCTTTTATCTTTTTTATTAATAGCCACTCTAACAAGTGTGAGGTGACATATCATTGTGATTTTAATTTGCATTTCCCTGATGATCAGTGAGGTTGTGCTTCTTGCCCTATACCTGTTAGCAATTTGAGTGTCTTCTTTGGAGAAATATCTATTCAATTCCTTTGTCCAGTTTTAAATTTTCGGTTTTTTGGTTTGATACAATCCCACTTTTCTATTTTTGCTTTTGTTGCTTTTGCTTTTGGTGACGTATCCAAGAAATCATAGCCAAGACCAAGACCAAGGAGCATTTCCCCTATGTTTTCTTCTAGTAGTTTTACATTTTCAGGTCTTATGTTTAAATCCTTAATCCATTTTGAGTTGATTTTTGTATATGATGTGAGATAATGCTGCAATTTCATTCTGCTGCATGTGGATATCCAGTTTTCCCAACACCATTCATTGAAGAGACTATCCTTTCCTCATTGTGTGTTTTTGGCATTCCTTCTTAAAGATCAGTTAACCATATATGTGTGGATTTATTTCAGCATTCTCTATTCTGTACCCTTGATCTATATGTCAGCTTTTATGCCAGTACCATACTCTTTTGATTACTATAGCTCTGTAACATGTTTTGAAATAAAAAAGTGTGATGCCCCAGCTTTGGTCTCCTTGCTCAAGATGCTTTGTCTATTCAGAGTATTTTGTGTTTCTATATGAATTTTAGTATATTTGTATAAAAAAATGACATTGCAATTTAGATAGGGATTGCACTGAATCTGTAGACCACTTAGGGTAGCATGGACATTTTAATAATATTAAGTCATCTAAGCCATGAACATAGGATGTCTTTCCATTTATCTGTGTCTTTAATTTCCTTCCTCAGTGTTTTATAATTTTCAGTGTACAAGTCTTTAACTTCCTCAGTTTATTCTCAAGTATTTTATTATGTTCATTCCTATTGTAAATGAGATTGTTTTTAACTTCAAGTGGCTCTGAGCCTCACTGACCCCATCTAGAAAATTAAGACATTAGATCAGTGAGAACATTCCCTTCTCCCTCCACTAAAATCTTATCTAGAAATCCAGCCTACAAATTAACATATAAATATAGAGTTCCTTTTGTTGAATCAAGCATGGGGCACTTCAGCCTGCCTGCTCTGCAATGACCTGTACTCCAAATGGCTCCTGAAATGACTCCATAGAGTCCAATGCATACATAATCTCTAAGGCCCTTCTAAAGGAAAAGAATGCCATTTATTTAGTACCTACTTGTGCCAGGCTCTGGATCAAGCAGAAGCTAAGATGTCAGGCATAGCATTCTGGGGGGATGGGAAGGGAACAAAGGCAGGAGTAAAACTAGATGGGGGGTTCTGAGGCAGGGATGTCCACTGTATCCTGGTAGAAAAAGAAACTTCAAGCCATTTGGGGATATGAAGAAAAAGTTCAAAAGGGGAGAGAGCAGCCTTATTTAGCTTTGAAATGTGGGCTGGTCAGACTGCTTGGGCACTGATATACTCTTGACAATCTGAAAGGGCTCTTGGATTGCTTTCCATTCATGCTGCTTTTAACGAGCCCTTCTGTTTGGAGGCCTCTTTCAGAGTTTGTATGAAACCATGTTCACATCCTGTAGATGCTGTTCAGCAGTTAAGAGCTCTCCAACCTTCGCAGAAGTCCCCTGGTACAAAGGGATCTGTGGGATACAGACGCCTGGTGCTCAGACTCCTATGATTGGGTGTGGGGTGAAATAAATGGGGTTTAGAGCCAGAGAATGTCCAGGTCACTCTTGCTTATGTTGCTAGGAAACAGATGTAGTGGAAACAAGCACCAACCTAATTTTTCAGTTCAACTTCCTCTCTGAGGGGCTGAGACTAATGGGGGAAAGTAGGGCAAAGTGAAGAGGCCACTTCTTGAAGAATCAAGCTTAGTGGAAAGTTACCATTGAACATAGAAAAACTGAAGACTGAAAGCATTTGAAACTTCCTGTTCAATATCAGTAGGAAATTAGCCTGACATCTAGAACCTGAACAGTCCTGTACCAGCCTACCACTCTAGCCTTATCTCTTCTCTTTGACCATCACCCTTTGTTTAAGTTACCTTAGGCCTTGACTTCTGAATAATTATAATAGCTGATTTCCCATCTCCAAGCTTCACCTAATCCTCTGCTCCTCCATCCTGACCCATGGCCCTATTTCCCCTTAGAGACCTCTCTCTTCTGAATCCCTGAGCTACATTAGCATTTTTCTTATACTACCTTATCTCAAAAAGCATTATCCCTTTTTTGTTGTATGTAAGTCTGTCTTCCTGACTAGATTCTCTGTGCCTGGAGCACAGGTATGTCTTATATCCCTTGCCTCCTTCCCCTTTCTTACAGGCATCTAGCTGTACTAGCACAATTAGGGGATCCAAATGATCTTCTGGCTGTTTTGTTGATCATTACAAGTATGTCAAGTGACTCTGACCCAACCAAGTTTAAGAGGCCTTCAGGCTTTGACAGCACCCGATTATCCAACTCCTTACTCAAAGTGAGGGAAGAGCATCAACCCAGCTTGTGAACCAGGCTGGGGAGGTAGGGGAGATGAATCTTCCTAAAAAAAAAAACAAACCAAACAACAGTTGAAGAAGAAATAAAAGGACATCTAGGGGAAGGTTTTTGGCTAGGACCTTGTAGGAGAATTTTCTAGCCCCACATGTTTTACAAAGATTAATTTACTTTTGTGATGGACAAAGGGATACTGCTAGGTCTAGTGCTTTTTGGTTACAACAGAGTAAAAGCAGAATAGCCAAGTGAAATTCCCCACCACCCAGCAGTCAGGCACTCATCAATGTCTAGGCAAGGTTAGCAAAGTTCCCAGACACTGCCATCTAGTGACAGTTCAGAGATATATTTGGGGCAACTGGTCCCTTGCATTCTCAAATGGAGCTGCCAGGCTTTTGGCCAGCCCATGGGTGAAATACTAAGCTGATGAAGAATGAAAAAGTCCCTTGGGAGAAAGCTCGATAAAGAAACTAAAAGGGACGAACACAGAGCAAGACAAAGACAAGACCAAAGCAAGTGAGACACAAACAGATAGAGATATTCATGAAGCTAGATAAACCTTTCATTGAAAATTAGGGAGTGGTGGATGGGGAGACTTAACACAAGCACTCACTCTGGCCCAGCACCCCCATCACTATTTTAGCAGATTGGTGATAGAAGAAGCTTCTGTTATACCTTACGTACTTTCTTTCTCTTATAGTCTCTATTTCTTCCCTATCTCACTCTTTTACCTAGTCTTTATATGTTCCTCTCCTTATGATCACTCTCTACCCAACTCCCCCAAAGCAAAAACAAACAAAAAACTACTAAACAACAACAAAAATCCTTCTTGGGGTTGTAATTAAATATAAGGGACTATGGAAGATGAAACATTTTTTTTAAACAGTAACTGCAAAGATGTCTGCAGATTTCCAGACACATCTGTACCCCAACAGTAATGTGAAAGGTCTTTTATCCTGAACCATATGTAGCCTTTCCTTGCTCCTGAGCTGTAGATCTAAATCTCCTACTGCCTACTGGTCATTTCTATTTGTATGTCATCACAGCTTTTCAAAACTAAAATTTTCCAAAACTGTTTTCCTTCTCCTTTCTCCCCACAACCTGTTCCCATCTTTTGTTCCTTCTGTGTTTAGTGGTTTAATCTTACCAGTAATCCAAGCCCAAACTCTCCCTTCCCTCCCTTTCAACACACTCCAATTCTCCCACCATGTACCATGTCGTTCCAACTCCCCCAAAGCAATATATTTTTAAAATATTTCTTATTCTACTTTTGCTTACACTTTCCTAGATCTGGCCTTCTAACCTCTTAACTGGAATACTGTAATGGCCTGTGGTTTCAACATTTGATATAGATGTCCAATTCATTGAACTTTCTTCATTTCCACTGGCAACAACCCATTCATAGTCCTATTATCTTTCACTTGTGTTACTTCAATAGCTTTTTAACTGATCTCTCTGCTTTTAGACTTTTCCCACAAAAGCCTTCCTCCATATGTTGGCTAGATTGATCTTTCTACCCGGCAAAACCTTGCGTGTCACTTCCATGCTTTAAACTCTTCCATAGGGCTATGGCTGAACAATGAGACAGGGCAATCTTCCCAAAAAGCCACTGTACAGCTGGAAAAAATTGAGAAAATTAAGTTTAGTGCCCTAGAAATCAACAAAAGCCACATAGCAATCTGAGAAGTGTTCATGCTTGAAAAATGCTGAATCAGGTAAGAACAATGGAAATCTATGTTATCCTGGCCTGGAACTGCTCTCATTCCTTATCCAGCTCACTCAGCATGGAGATTCTACAAGGTAGAGCAGACCATTAGAACTCTCAGCTCCTCAGTTGAAGTCAAAAGGGTGGCAGACAATGCCTACGCCTAACTGTATTGCTGGTACAAGCAATAATCACAGAGTACATGAGCAGCCAGCGTGTGGGGAGGGCCAACATCTCTACTAGTCAGAAATTGCATGTTCAGGACAAGTATACTTCCAGCTGCAGTGGCACACATGTGCATCAGAGACATGAGATTCCAGGCCAGCCACATACTTCTGGCTGAACCTGAAGCTGCACATATGTACAGAGGAGATCTGAAATGGCCCAGACAAAAGAAAAAGGCAGGGCATACTTGAAAAGAGCTTAAAGATGTAATGTGCTCCCTTACCTGAACACAGATGCATCAGCTGAACACTGCTAGAAGTGGCAGAGCACAATCTCGGACCAATCATTGATTACCACTAACTTATGCAGACACAGGGAGACCTTTAGGAAGCTAGGTTTAATAATAAAAAATAAAGTTTAAAAAAACAGAAAAGAGGCATAAGCAACCACAAACAGGTAGAGGAGACACATTTCATAGATTTATCCCAGGCAAATTACTAAGTAAAGAAACAATCAAACAAACAAAACCCAGTACAACAACAGTCTTCATGGGTAAAACATCAGAATCCACAGTTGCTATAATATATTAATTAAAATTTCCAGTTATCAAGAAAAGCTCATGAGACATACAAAGAAAAAAAAAGTGACTTATAGTCAGGAGAAAAAAAAGTACTAACCATAAATTTTTGAGTGTCTCTAGATGTTAGTTTTAGAAGATGATAAAGCAGCTATTATTAATATGTTCAAAGGACTAAAGGAAAGTATAGCTAAAGAATTAAGGAAAGTATGACAACAGTGAATAGATATTCTCAATTCTCAATAGCAGACATAAATCGTAAAGCATATCCAGAAATGCTGGATATTCAAGGAAAATTCTGGAAATTTGAGATGACAGAAGAAAGAATCAGTCAACTAGAACATAAAACAATATAAGTTACTCAATCTGAAGCATAGAAAGAAAATGATTAAAGAAAGGTGAGCAGAGTCAGAAAAAAATGGGGAAGCATCAAGTACACCACCACATGTATATCTGGAGTCCCAGAAGGAGAAAAGAGAGAAAATATTTGAAGAAATATTTTGGCTGACAACTCTCAATTTAAAGAAAAATATTATCCTGCACATCCAAGAATCTAAAAGAATCCCAAGTATGATATTCTCAAAGAGATTCACATCTAGACACATCATAGTCAAACTGGTGAAAGAAAAAGATAAATTCTTGAAAGCAGCAAAAGAAAACTGACAAGTCACACACAGAAGAGCCCCAACACAATTAATGGCTGACTTCTTATCTTAAATAAATGAGGCCAAAGGGCAGTAGCATGACATAGTCAAAGTGCTGAAGGAAAAAAACACCTGTCAACCAAGAATTCTATATACAGCAAAGCTATCTTTCAAAAATGAAGGTTAAATACATTTCAACATAAAGAATGAGAGTATTTATTGCTAACAGATCTTTAAGAAATAGTAAAGGATGTTCTTTAGGCTGAAAGGAAGTGACTTCAGGCAGTGAGTTGAATCCCCAGGGAGAAATAGTGAGCACCAGAAAAGGCAGGCTAATGTAAAAGACTTTATAGATACAGACTTACAAAAAATTATTATAGATACAGAATTAAAAAAATTTTTTTCCCCTTAACATCTTTAAAAGTCATAAGATTTTATAAAGCAACAATTCAAATACCATAGTGTTAGGTTATAGCATATAGAGAGGTACAATATACATGATAATAAAACCACACGGATGTGGGGGAGGAAATGGAGCTATATTGGAGCAAAGTTTCTATATTTTACTGGAATTGACTCAATATTAATCTGAAGTAGACAGTGATAAATTAGAATGTTGTACTTGTAATCCCCAAAGAAACCATAAAGAAACTCGGTAAAAAATACATGGTTAAAAACACTAGAGGAATTAAA